>CM058236.1:73044522-73345802 GCA_030180135.1 Orychophragmus violaceus | reverse complement strand
GGGAAATTAACATAATTAAAAGGAAACAATTCATTAAAATTTCATTAAGGATAGACTGGAAATTAACCTCGTGAGAATGAATCTGGTGCATTCTCTCTCTCTCTGGCTCGATTTTAAAGGGAAATTAACATAATTAAAAGGAAACAATTCATTAAAATTTCATTAAGGATAGACTGGAAATTAACCTCGTGAGAATGAATCTGGTGCATTCTCTCTCTCTCTCTCTCTCTCTCTCTCTCTCTCTCTCTCTCTCTCTCTCTCTCTCTCTCTCTCTCTCTCTCTCTCTCTCTCTCTCTCTCTCTCTCTCTCTCTCTCTCTCTCTCGCTCTCGCTCTCTCTATATATTAGGGAATTATTCTTCCAACTACCGATGTGGGACAATTTCATTAAATTTTCATTAAGGGTATCCTCGTCATTGACCTCGTGAGAATGAATCTGGTGCGTTTTCACTTCTCAATTATAGAATTAGATAACAACATTAGCCAATAAAGTTGGAGATCAAATATGTTGTTATAAAGAAAAGATAAAGATCCAATTTACCAACCAAACGGTTAATTTATGCCTTCTATCCCATACATCATTTAATTTAGGAATTGATTAGTTCTTTTATTTTTTTTTGGTTAACAACTTTTTATATTAAAGCTAATCTCCATAAGAGGTGTAAATATTTCCAAAATACATCACCATCATGGCATAAAAAGCAAAAATTACAACAAGATAAACGATAAAGCATGGTAAGATAGTGGCTACAAAATACTTAAACAAATAAAAGTTGCAGAGAAGTCTTCGGGTCTCATCGACGATTGAGTTAATAAATAAGAAGAAGCATTGGGTACTGGATCGGATACCTGAGATTGGAACAGCAACAAGTGCACAATTTGCCATCTCCAGAATGGCTACATAAGCGATTAAATACCTATAGGTTGAGCCTTTAATGACATTCCTTGAATTCCAACCATTTAGATCAAATGATAAGCTCAAGAGAGCAAGGAACCCCATGAAAGAGGTAATGAGACTACTAGAGTCCAAGAACTCCCGACAAACGGGAACAAGATCCTCATAAAGATGTAATGTACCAAGATTCTCATGAAGAGGTAAGGTAACGAAATCCTCATAAAAGAGGCAATGTAACGAAATTATCATAAAGAGGCAAGGGTTTGCTAAGACCAAGTCTAGCATCCTTATAAAGAGGTAAGGGGGATAACAATATATTCAGCCTAAGAAGAGTCAATCTTGCACTAGAACATGAACTAGTCAAAAGCCAAACATTCCAACAAACCAAAAGGAAAGAACCTTGGTTGGAGAGAGGAGTGGAGGCGGTAGAGATGTAAGCAGTCCCAATAGACATGTCTCCAAACTTAGAGAGGGTCAATACTGCAGAACCAGTAATCCATGAAACAAAATGATAACGCATGAAGATGATGTAGTCTGGTGGGTCGGGTGGAACTGGCGGTGTTGGAGGAGAAGCCACGAAAAGGCGATGACGACACTTGTTTCTGCATAGAGCAGCAAAGACTTGCACACTAGCAAAATGAGTAGATCCGGAGGCGACAAAGAGAACCTTGGAAAATATGGAAACCTGATCTGGAAATTCAACAGCATTCAGACCCACTAATTCTGACCTCTCACACACTGAAGTCAGAAACTCTAAAAACCACAGCTGCAGTTCACTCCAAAGAGACCTTCTTGTACGTAGAAATCATACTTTGCAAAAACTCATGAATAATCTGCATACAACAATAACCAATTGCATACCAGCAAAATACTTGTATTCCAAAAGCACATAACCAAAACCGAGAATGAAACTAACACATACTGGAAAATCAAAGGAGTTCAACCCCACAAGTTCAAATTTCAAGCAAATCTGTGTCGAAGACTTGAGCCACCACGGCTGTAGGACTATGTTGCACCGGGACGAATACGGGGACGGAAAGCGGGGATGGGAACGGGTACAAGAAAAGGCAAAACTCAAAATTTATAAAAACGGGGACGGCATGGGTACGGGCAGTATAATGTTTGTCTAGTTAGTATATGTCAATCCTACCGAGTATACTAGGCATTGATATGCAGACTTCTATTGAAAAACTAAGGTATGATTGGTACAACATTGAATGTTGAGCTTTCTAAAAAAGTTTGTAATGTCCTTGCGTGAAGATATTGATATAAAGCTGGCAGAATCTCCGGTTTGAACACAGGTTTGCATTACACAAGGCTATAAATTTATGTGGAAACGTCTCCGAACCGTCCCCATTTTCAAACCAAACCGTCCCCACCTAAAACTCGCCCTCCACATTTATCAAAGCGTGACAGAGACGTCCCCACCGTGTCCCCACCGCGTCCCCGTCCCCAAAACGTCCCCAAAGCGGGAGACGTCGCCAAATAGGCGTCCCCGTGCTTCCTAGCTGTAGGATGTGAGGCTGAAGTAAGAATCTGCATAAAGCAGTACAATTACGTATACCAGTGAGAAAGGAGATCTCGGAGACCACGAACATACGTCCTAGAGAGGTATGCTTTGACAAAACCAGAGATTGCAGACCCATGACTTTGAAGACTACTTCCGCTAGAGGCGAAGCTCCTAACCACCAAAATAGATTCTCAAACCCAGGAGATAGCTGTAGATCTGAGGATAGAGGGCGCCAAGGAGAGAAGGCAGACAGGAGCGACGAGAATGTGAGTGTTATAAACACTACCAGAGGTGGCTCGACAGTTAGAAGTAACGCCGGAGGCTGGACGGTGAGCTGGGGCGGCAGAGGCTGGACAGAGATCTGAAGCGACGGAGGTTGGACGGAGAGCTGGAGCAGCTTCCGCTCTAGATCTGGTCGACGACGAGCTTGCAGAGGAGAGGTATAGGTAGAAATCGTTAACGACGAAACCCAACGAAGCACCGGCGAAGAAGCGGAGAGCGATGGCAGAGATCCGGCGAACACAGGCGGCAGAAGGGCGACTGACGGAGGTGGCGGGTCAGGCGGTTCTTTGGAGGCTGAAACCGGCAGAAGCTCATCGGCCATGGCAACATCCGAGGAAAAAAGGAGACGAAGTGGAGGCTGGCAGAACGGATCGGAGAGCCCGACGGAGGAGAGGTCGTGGAGTTCACGCCATCAAAGCAAGTTGGCGGCGTCAAACTCCTGTTGCGGCTCTTGTCCGTACATTTCGTCCTAGATGCTCTCGAAACCCCCAATAATTTGATTGATTAGCTCTTTAACATTTACAATCGCAGTGTTTAGTTGTTGTTAGCATTTTACAACAATTTCAAAAACATTTCCTATCATATTTTGTCATTTTAAATCCTTCTAAATTAGAAAGCTATCATTTTCTCAAAAACGTTTGGGACATCAATCGCTGTTTGATAATAGTTAGTACGTCATCCACGTTCACACTTAAAGAGAAATCGATCTCTATCCTAGAATAACATGGCAATTCTTTCACTAAATAGGAACCACTAAACTACAACAATTTGGTTATAGTGTAACAAAGTTATAGAAGTATAACATAAGACTTTATTTTCGTAGCTGATGGGTTGCGTCTTTTTGTTATAGTCGAGGGCTCTGGCGGTTCTTTCCTTTGTTTAAGTCTCTGTTTTTATAGTATTAACTGGATGTTGAAGGAGAGGCTTGCGCCGCCATAGAAACAAGAACTTGGGTAGTTTTCAGTAACTTTTAGCTTAGAAGATAGCACACAGAGTGAAAGAAGCTATCCTCACACCTAATTACAACGACGGTTTTCCAAAATCGACAAGCAACCCGTCCTCTTGGATTTCCAATTATGGGCATAGTTCTTCACCGTCATTCGGGTGACATTCCCAGGCAATAGCGATGGCTCTGGCGGTTCAAGGCTTCAGCGTCAAAATAGGATGTTTTCTCTTGTGGAAATGACAACCTCGCGTTTTTGCTTTTGTGTCGGTTTTGGTAGAAAATTGGAGCCGAATGTGTTTTGAATCAGGCCCAATAAAGGTATGTGGGCTGTTGTTTATTTTTTTTGCTTCCTAATAATTTTTAAAAAAGCCAACTATATTTTATGAACTCTTTTACAAAGAAACATAGTTAGAGCAAGATTATCCGTGAACCTCTCTTTGGAGATTTTTCAGTTAATATTTTATTGTTTTTTTTAGTTGGAGAAAAAAAATCAAAAAATAAAAAAATAAAAAAATAACCAATCGGGTTGCGCCACGTGGCGAACCCTCCACCCCTCTAAAGGGTTCATAGCTAAGAACCTTCTCCTTCTCTCACCAACTTTATAATTTTATATTATTATTTTCCTAAGAACCCCTCTAAGAACCATAAAAACCCTTTAATAATCATGCTCTTAGTGTTTAATCGATTAGCTGAAAACAAAATTATATATTTTCAATTTACGCAAATCATATATTGGAATAATGATAAGAGCTATCGTAATATAAAATATATATTCAACTAAAGGTATTATGTTTCTAAGTTGAAAAATCAAATTTTGTTATATTAGGTCTGACAGAGCTTAATAAGTGATTGACAACAGGAGAAAATAATCCATGAGAGTCATGAGACCATGACCATGACCGTATATGTATTTCGAGTGTATATTATTAATGCTGAATAAACTCAAGATTAATATTTTCACATGTAAAAGTATGGTTGTCTTTTAACAAAAAAAAGTAAAGGGACCTTTAAAAAAAAACAAAAGTAAAGGGTTTTCTTTATAAAAAAGTAAAGGGTTTTCAAAGATGTACGGAATATTTAAACTGGAAGGTAAAGACTTTAACGTGGTACGTGCATGCATATGCAAAAATCTTTATTAAGAAGACTGACAAAGAAATAAAGGAAAAGCTCCTTAAAATGTGAGAAATTTTAGCTTTTTCGTATTTTATTTTTAAAAAGAATTCTATCTATAGAGAGACACGGAATTGTATGATTAAACTCCTCGGTCTGTAACACCTCTTTACTTTTACGAATTATCCTATTGGTCCCATAAAATTTACTATATAAAATTGCTGAAAAAAGAAAAGAATGAATGATAAAAGTTTTGGATGATTACTGCCGATCACAGCAGATTAAATCAAATACCGACTAAACTATTTTAATTTTAATTAGTTTTTTTCCTATATAGCTGAGGACTAGATTGTGAATGTATAAAAAATCGGTTTTGAACCCTTACGGACTAATTAGCTTTATCAGAACTACCATTCAAAGCTAAAAAAATATCTGTAATGATGATGATTTGTTCCCTCGTACAGTCGTACTTAGAAACAAAACCCATAGCCAGGAAAATGGTTCAACACAAACAAATAAATTATAACATACAGATCTGTTAGTTCTTGTTTTGTGAAAATTCGAGTGAGGGATACGAATTGAACAAAGGCAAACTCGACAGACACTGAGACACATCTAACAAGTTCATAATCACACAATAAGATTACTTCGTTATCGCGCACCTGATTCTATATGCATCCAACGACCATAATTTGTATAACAAACCCATTCTAAAATACCTTTTTAGTTTCTCCATGCATTGACGATGGATACGTAAATGATCCAACGGCTAAGAAACATTCAAATTAGGTTCTGGTGATGATCGTTAGAAGAAGATCCAGGGAGACCCAAACCGGTCCAATATTGATTGGATTGATTGCTCGAAGATGTCAAACCCGAAACCGGCCGGCTTATACTACCCAAACGGGCTTCCTCCAATTTCACCGGAGCAGTTTGAGAAGCCCTAGAAGCTGAGGAAGAATATAATCCCATATTGCCCTCATTCGGGAATGAATATAGTCCCATGGTTCGATCAAGCAAAGCAAAGTGGGTCGTTGATCCAAGAGAAGTCATAATGTTATTCTCATTGTTGTTGTTACCCATGATCGGACCTGAAGTGTTACCTCCATGGGAAAACCCTAAATCACTCAAGAAACTCGTACTAGTATTACCAGTTCCACCATTGTTTCCATTAATGGCGGCTAAGTTTAAACCGATACCACCGAACTGAGTGAGGTTCTGTAGAGTGGGAAAGAACGGGAATTGGCTATTTGTTTGTAGCTGGACACTCCTAGTAACTGTAGGGCTTGGAGCGTTGACCATAGATGTTGACTGCTTGTTCTGTGAGGAGGAAGACTTTGAATTTCCGGTTTTACCCTTCTTGTTTCTCCGGCAGCCACCACCAACAGGGACGTTCCTCAAGGCGCCACCGCGTGTCCAGTAGCGGCGGCAAGCTTTGCAAAAGTGACGTGGCTGCGTGAGGTTGTAGTTGTTGAAGTAACAGAATTTGGTGTTGGCTGAGTCACATCGAGGGCATTTTAGGGGTCCCTCAGGAGGCGGCTGAGAGTTCTTAGCTAGCTTTGCTTTCTCAGCCGCTGATCCATTAAGACCGGGCGGATCAACGGTGGCGGCGGCTGTGGCGTCAACATGGTGGTGATTAAGGTTAGGGTTTTGTGGGAAGTGGTGAGAGAGTACTTGGTGGCCACTAACTAAACTTCCACTTTCTTGTAGCTGAAGATGATGAGGATGATTATTCGAATTCGCAGACTGCAAACATTAAAAATACAAAAAAAATGAATTCAATCACACAATATAAGCAAGAAGAACCCGAAACTTCAAATTAAATCTTTGGTTGTATATTATTATTTACTTGTTTGTTCACAAAAACTTATAGTGTTTGGTCTATATATAGGTGGGATTATAAAGCAAGAAATACCATGATATGTTTTGAAACTTTGAAAAAAGAGACTAAAGATGAGAATATGAATAATATACATCTTTAGAAAAATGAATCAAAATTATTAATATAAGAATCAAAATAATCAATGGAAATTTTAAGAGACCTAAAAAACCACACACAAAAAAAAAGTAAAGAAGGAGAAGATTAGGCAATGGATGAAAGAACCTGTGGCCAGTTAATTGGTGGATCTAAAAAGCTTGAGTTGGATGAGAACCCCATTGTTCTTCTTCCCTTTTATCTCTTTGTTCTTCTTTCTTTAATAAAGTTTGATGGATCTTTAAAACTCAAAAGAACAAAAATGGTGGGAGAATCAAAATAAAAACGAAAGAAGTGAACCAAAGGCTTAAAGAAAGGTTTTGAGGAGAGCACAGAACCAAAAGGGAAAGAGAGAAGATAGAAGTTTAGAGATAAAAGGATGATAGAGAAGGAGCACAAAGATAAAGCAAGAACATAATGCTTTTTAAAACATGTGTCATGTTCTTATGCTTTATTTCTTCTTTATATATTTCCCACTTTCATGCATTATTTGTATATGAGTATGTGGTGTATATTAAGCATGTATTATTTTGTTGTGATTCCCTTTTTAGGGTTTGAGTGGTGGTACGTTTCTTCGCCTAGAAGACTATCCCTCTGTCGAATAATAACTATATATTATTATTATATATAATCAAAGAAGTTCTAGAGACAACCAAAAGTCCTAAAGTGGTGTATATTAAAAGAAATACTACAAGTTTTTCAGTTTTGCCTAATCACTAAGTAAAAAAGTTTGGGAAAATTCCAGATAAATTTATTTAGTGGTGATAGGAATTTAGGGTTAAATTGTAAAATCGAATAGTCTATATATCTACTCATTGGATATATGGTCTCTCATGGTTTCTAGTTCGGCTCATATGTAAAAGTTCCCGTTATTTTGTCTCCCGGTTTGGCTTAGTCTTTTTGAGCAATTTATTTAATGGCAGTTCAAAATGTTGAAAATTACAGTATTAAATGCTTTTCAGGTTGTGAGACAAATATACAGTGGGGATGGATTATATTATTTTTAATTATATGTGTGTACGTACGTACATGTGCATGAGCGTCATAGTTAACTTTACATATATAAATAACTTGCATATAATTAAATTTTAATGACTAAAATGCATAGCCCCCCATATGTAAAGCAAATCATCAGCTTTCTCGTTGGAATTTTGGGTGGGAACTTGTCTATAAGGCTGTCGGTCTGTCATCTTTATCTTTAAATATGATTTAGAAACATAAACAATGAACCTTGTTTAACTCAATATTTTAAAAACTCAATATTTTAGGGCTTCATATTCTGTCGGAAAAAAAAAACTCAATATTTTAAAAAAGAATATGAAGCCCTAAGATCCGACCTAATTAAAAATACTAATAAAGTCACAATATTTTAGCTAACACTAATTTTGTTTAAAAATGTAATGCATCAACCTATATAAAAGCAAAATAACTCACAATAATTTTCTTCTGATCATCTGTTATTTTTCTATGCTAATATATATATATATAGAGAGAGAGAATATGATTCGTATCCCACAAGCACCTGGCTAGTCTAGGCCAATAAAACGACATTAATAGGCCAGTATTGAACTATCAATTTCTGTAAGTTTGTCGCAGTTTTCATTTTTATTTAGGGTCCGAATGGTGACCGCGGTTTTAGTTGTGCGGGAAAAGCGGATTTAAAGTGCGGTACGGTTCAACTGCGGTACATGCGGATTGCGGAATAAGTGCGGTTTTTACATAATAAACGGTGCGGAATACATATTGATTGGTGAAAAAATGATTTGCGGAACCACTGTGGTTTTTAGAAAGAATTTTGATTAATTTTGGCTTATTTTGGATACATTCTGATCAATTTGATTAATTTTGGATAAATACAATTATTTCAATTTGGTTCGGTAATTTTTTAGTTTTGGTTAAATTCAGTTTGATTTCATTTTAGTTTGGTATAAATCGGTTTGATTTGGTTTTTTTTTTTTTTTTGAAAAATCCAACTAATCGACTATAAAACCTATAACCAACTTTTTAACCGACCAAATTAAACTGAACTTATAACCAATTTAAACCGAAAACCATAATTTTTTATTTGATTCGGTTTAGTTCAATAGTTAGTATAAAATAAGCGGTGTAAAATAAAGTATGATTGGTAAAAAAAGTAATTTGCGCTACTAAACTAAAAATATGTTAAGATATATATTTTTTTAAATGAATATTTAATTTTTATTCAAATATGATGTTTATTATATTATATGTTCAAAATAAGTTATTAAAGTATAAATAAAGGTATGTTATCAAAACGTGTTTTACATTTATATATATATTATTTCTCATAAAGTAAACGTATGAGTTAATATAACTATAAGTTATAACTGTATAATAGGTCAAATAGATAAGCATGCATAGTTTAAAATAAATGTTAATAATAAATAAATAGTTAAAAAAGAAAAACGCACCATATATTGTAATACCGCACCATAATTGGGGGTGAGCCAAGAGAAGTGCGTTATTTGTCTAACAAAGAACAAACAAAAAAATAATTTTGTCAGGTGCGTTATTTATAATTAACCGCACCACTAACAAAAAAGTTCTTGATTGGTGACATTTCAAAAACCCGTCCCGCTATGTGATAAAACCGTCCCGCAACACTGCTTCCATTCACTACCTTAATTTGTAACTGAATATAATTCACTTACGTAAATATAAATGTACGTTGATGGTTTCCAATTACAGATAGGTCCATTTTGCAAGGAGCAAAGTGTCAGTGACGAAGCTCTTAGCTAGGAGCAAAGTAATTGGATCTGTGTTAAAGAGGAAGACAAGAGTCAAGAGCAAAGTGTTATGCTTCATTTGGAGTTTAGAAGCTCTCATCTGGATCATGAAGAATATAATTTTTGAGTAGATTACCTTGTCAGGTTTGTGTGATACACTGTTATGAACTTATCAAACGACACAACAACACCTTTTGGAATTATTGTCAGCTTTCTCCTATTTATTGGACGAATTCTGCTTTCTCTTTTTTTTCCGTCTAAAAGGATATTTATAATAACATGGTGGGATGCGTGTTTGGAATACAAAAGCCGGCAAAAGACAAACCCTTCTCCGAAAACAAAACCAGCAGATTAACAGAATATCCCTGGATTCTGCTTTCTCTAAAGATCATTTTTCTTCTTTATCCTTTCTTTAATTCTGCATTCTCCAATATCAAATTTTTAATTGTTAGAGCAAGTATATCGGCAGTTTCTTAACATACTTTCCAAGACTAAAACAATAAAAAATTATTAAAATTAAGAACCTCCCCAGCAATCGGCTCTTATATAAGAACTCTTTAGAACCCGTTTCTTCACTGTTTTAGGTGACGTGGCGCGTTTTTATTGGTTTTTTTATTTTTATTTTAATTTTTGATTTTTTTTCCATTTGTAAAAAATATAATAAATAATAAACTAATGTTACCAAGTGGAGGGGGGGGGGGTTCGGAGATGTATATGCTCTTAGGCCCAAAATTGTGAGGAATATTTACGTTCATGGTTAATATATGCTAGCTCCTCTACATAGAGTTCATTATCATATAGACCCGTAATCTTGAAAGCTTTATTAGGGTATCTTTGTGGGGCAAGATCAGTAGCCTTATCCCTCTTCTTTCATTACATATCAATCAACATTGTGGTTTTATCTTCCCCATTTTTTATTTTGTAACCTTCTTTTATTAAGTTTAGGAAGTATTATCATTGTTTACAGACTCATTAAGAAAACATGGACAAGAATGATAGGCACACCATTGATTTTGAGAAACTATATCCTTTCTGGCTAGAACATCCACACAATATGTGATTGGGATCCAAAACCTATTGGTAGAGATATAATGCTGAAGCTTTGGATTCTTACCATTTCCATTAAGGATCTTGATAATAGTGATATTATCTCCTTCAAATATGATTTTAGATGTCCTAAAGACCAAGAACTGTGTTTTGCCCACAGTAAAGCCGAGCACTCAGGCTCTTCTAGTGATACTCTCCCTTGGAATCTGCCTATTCCACCACCCGTATATAAAGGAACCATTGCTATTCCAAATTATCCTAAACCAGTTCATATGTTCCCGGGCATCAAAATTATACTTAGGCCATCACCTCTGTTTGCATTGCCATTTCACATCAGACCGGACGGGTGGAAACATTCCTGCTTTTTTTCCCTTAGATATTGATTACTTTGTTCTTTGAAAGTATATATATCTATGTTGCAATAGAACAAATGAAAGGGGGTGAAACACACAATAAAACATCCATTGAATGGTGACTATAAATAATTCAACTTTGTGGAAGCAACCATGGTTTAGTGGCAAGTAGTAAGCTTCTACACCGGTAGGTATTGAGTTCAAATTCCTAAAGGCGCAATTTCTATAAAATTAATGGAGACGAGTTTATAAGAAAATTTTCATGAGCATATGGACCCGATGATCGTGGACGTGTATTCTCGTAGAACGGAGATAATATTTTATGTAAAATTGTTCATGTAGTAGTTTTCATAATCTCTATCAACATTAAAAAATAAGAATCTAACTTTAAATATTTTCTTCTATCCTTCACTTGCCAAAAAACATATTTTTTCTATCATTTGACTAACAATAAATCGAATAAAATAATGTTTGGTATAAAGTTAATCAATAAAAGAATAATTTCCGAAAAATGAAAAAAAAACAAAAAAACGCTGAAAAGGTTGATAAAATATAAATGTACGCAAAAAGAAAATAAAATTTACAAATGCCTACATATCTGCTCAACAGAAGTAAAATATATTATGTTCTACGTCTCCATTCAAAACTATAATATTAGCCTCGTTTCTTTTGTACTTTTTTTGAAAAGAAATCAATTTATTTCTCTTTATCGTTTCTTTTGTACTTCATCATATATAAAAATAGTTTTAAACAAAATAACTGAATCTTAGTATGGAGATTAACTTTTATTCTGTATCAAAAGATGGAAAGAAAGGGAAAAGAAGCATGAAGAAAATGAAAATCTGTCATTTACAACTTCTATTTTATGGCTCAACTTTTATTTTTATTTTAATTTTAAAGGAAAAGAAGAGATCTTGCAATTTCTCTCTGCCTTTTCATCTTATCCATTTAGTAATCAGTCGTTTCGTATATAAATGCTAAACATCTTTTTCATAAAGAGACTGCCAGAAATGGCGTATATGCATGTTGCATTATTATTACCCTAAGAAAAAGTATATACATATTATCGCGGCTCTAGAGCAAATATTGGATCTAAACGCAACTAGCTTTGAGGACATTGTTGGTAGACTTAAAGCATATGAAGAGAGAATTAGTGAAGAAGAAGAAGAACAACAAGAAGAACAAAGCAAGCTGATGTACGCTAACTCAGACACACAACAAACATATCAAGAAAGCTACGGTGGTAACAGAGGAAGAGGACGAGGAAGAGGCCGTGGAAGAAGTAGAGGAAGAGGTCGTGGACGATCGTTCAACTACCAAACTTCCTGGTCCGATAGAGACACATCTCACATACAATGCTATCACTGTGACAAGATTGAACATTATGCATCAGATTGTCCTGATAGATTGCTTAAACTCCAAGAAGTTATTGAGAAGAAGGATGAAGAAACTCGAGAAGCTGATGAATTGATGATGCATGAATTGGTATACCTTAACGAACAAAAGGTAAAACCGAATATCTTTGAAGCAAGTTCAGACACGAGTAATGTGTGGTACTTGGATAATGGAGCAAGCAACCATATGAGTGGAAATCGATCATTCTTCTCGACCCTTGACGAAACTATTACAGGGATGGTAAGATTTGGTGACGATTCTCGGATAAATATAAAAGGTAAAGGATCGATACGCTTTATACTTGAAAACGGTGAGAAGAAGATACTAAATGATATCTACTTTCTTCCGGATCTGAAGAGTAATGTTATAAGTCTCGGTCAGGCTACAGAAGCAGGATGTGAAGTGCGAATGAAAGAAAACCTTCTCACGATATATGACCGGAGTGGCAAAGAACTTGTCAAAACCACTAGGTCGATGAATATGCTTTACAAAGTGATTTTGGAAATCGATTATATCAAGTGCTTACAACTGGAAGGATTAAGCGAATCAACTAAATGGCATGCTAGATTGGGACATGTCAATCTCGAAACCATGAAAACAATGGTCAATAAAGAGCTTGTGAAAGGTATACCAAAGATGAAGATTGAGAAAGACACTTGTCTATCATGTCTTCTCAGAAAAGTACAGAGCCTCTCAAGTTCTTGAACTTATCCATGGAGATCTTTGTGGACCAATCACACCACCCACACCATCACATAAAAGGTACGTGTTTGTACTCATTGATGACCATTCTAGATATATGTGGACAATCCTTTTGAAAGAAAAAGGAGAAGCGCTTGAGAAGTTCAAGAAATTCAAAACTACAGTAGAGCAATAAACTAGTGCCACTATCAAAACTCTCCGTACATATAGAGGATGAGAATTCATGTCTCATGAGTTTCAGGATTACTATGAAACAAATGGTATTACAAGGCATTTAACTGCACCATACTCTCCTCAGCAAAATGGAGTTGTCGAAAGGAGGAATAGGACGTTACTTGAGATGACAAGAAGTATCCTAAAACACATGAGATTACCGAACTATCTATGGGGAGAGGCCATAAGACACTCCACTTATCTGATTAAGAGAATAGCAACAAGGTCACTTATAAATAAAACTCCATACGAAGTGTTCAAATACAAGAAACCAAGCATTGAACATCTTCGAGTCTTCGGCTGCATTGGTTATACTCGAACTGAAACGACTGGACGAAGAAAGTTGGATGATAGATCACGAGTATTAGTACATCTGGGAACTGAGCCAGGGTCCAAGGCATATCGTCTCCTTGATCCCACAACTTGAAAAATCGTTTTTAGTAGAGACTTACACTTTGATGAAACCAAAAGTTGGACATGGGACGACCAGAAAGAAGAAAATAAGTCTGGAACCTTTGGGCTAAGCTTTGGAGAATTTGGAAACAATGGACTAAACAGAGATGGTGATTTCATAGAAACAGAGGAGAACAGAGGAGAAGATGAAACAAAGGAAAGAGAAAATGAAACGCAAGAAAATGAGAATGAAAGTGAAAGTGATACTGATGTGCTCATTAACCCCGGCCATAATGATTCAGGAGAACAACTGTCTCCAATCAGAAGATCCACAAGGGAACGACGTACACCAGAGTATTTGAATGATTATGTTTTGGCTTCAGAAGTCGGAGGTGAACGCCTCCTAATCATGATGAATGGAGAGCCATGGGATTTCAATGAGGCTAAAGAATCCAGAGACTGGATCTTAGCATGCGAAGATGAACTTTGTTCAATACCAAAGAACAAAACATGGAGCTTAGTTGATCTACCAACTGGAGCTAAAGCGATCAGACTCAAATGGATTTTTAAGATTAAACGGAATCCGGATGGAAGTGTTAACAAATACAAAGCTAGACTCGTGGCAAAGGGGTATGTACAAAGACAAGGCATTGACTTTGATGAAGTATTTGCACCGGTAGCTCGCATTGAAACCATTCGGTTTATCATTGATTTGGCAGCTTCTAATACCTGGGAAGTACACCATCTTGACGTTAAAACCGCGTTCTTACATGGGGAGTTAAAAGAAGAAGTGTATGTAACATAACCAGAAGGGTTTGAGACTAAAGGGAAGGAGAACATGGTGTACAAACTGAACAAAGTACTATATGGGTTAAAACAGGCTCCAAGAGCTTGGAATGAGAAGTTAAATAAGATTCTTAAAGAGTTGAGCTTCAACAAGTGTTCAAAAGAAACATCGATTTACCGCAAGGAGGAGAAGGGGTATCTTATTGTTGTTGCAGTATATGTGGATGATCTTTTGATAACCGGATCATGCTTACAATTGATTGAACATATCAAGAAAGAGATGGCAGCAAACTTTGAGATGAGCGATCTTGGAAGACTAAGCTATTATCTTGGAATTGAAGTGTTTCAGCATAAGGATGGGATTACACTCAAACAAGAGAGGTATGCTTTGTTGGTACTGGATTTCCCTCTAGGAAATCCGGCTCATTAACAGATAAGACAAAGGCCCGTAATTACGAGCCCGTTCCAGAATCAAAGACAAATAAGAGAGCCGACTCTTATGATGGGCCCAAGCGAAACAAACGCCCTGGCAAGGCCCAGACGATGCCGAAGCCGGAGACAATCGAGCTCGAGCTCGGCAGAAGATGACGTGGAGATAGAGCAACTCGTCTTCGCCAGTTCAACTGATCCGCACAAATCTCGGAGGTCGTTACGATGACGAGGCCGAAATATCGGGACGAAGGGATCAGAGTCGAGACTATTTAATAGGAGAAGTGGCGACTCATTAAAGATATTCCAACCTAGGCTAAGAACACTTCGATTAGATAGCTCGATCTCATACTTTGTACTCTCTTCTCGATTGTGTTTGTTCTATCTCGACGATCAATCTCAATAAAGTCTTTGATTCATAGGAAACTATACCATTTCTATATCCTAAAGTCCAAATCCACGAAATACAAATTCTTAGTGTGAATCTCGGATCTCACATTTGGCGCCGACTGTGGGGACATTCTATAGCCTTTCCTATCTTAAGAATCAGATCCTAGATCCGATAGATCGAGATGAATCCCGACCAAACTGGCTCTCCCAGCGCCACACCACCAGTTGACCTCCCTCAAACGGTCGACAACGTTCCTCAGAACACCACCGGGGTAAGAAACATGGGTCAGACCGACGGCGTGTTGACGAGCTTTGCCTCAGTCTCCACGACCTCGGCACCAGCCGGCTCCGTCGCTCAAACAATCGCGACGAGCCAGATTCCGACAAATGTTTTGTCAGGAACTAATGATCCGAGCAGAAACTGGGTGCGGATGAGAAATGATTCAATACCCACCCCAGGAGGTGGATCTGGAGTAACCAGACCTAACTCGCCACTACCCTCTGCTCCACAGAGACAAGGGCCAAGCGATCTTGCCGAGATCCGTTCGATGCTAAGCCTGTTGGTAGGTCGAACGAGAAACAACGAGGCAAGCGCAAGGGCCCAAGAGATCGCGAACCGTTCTCTGGCAGCGCAGCTCGACGAACAAGAGCGGCGTCTGAACGCCCATCTTGAAGAGCTCGCCAGTCAAAGCCAAGGGAGCAGACCAACGCGAACTCCTATAAGTCCTCCACCGCGTACCCGCTTGGACTTCTCCGAGGCGGTAACTCCTCCGGGAACGTCGGGAAATTTCGGTAATACGTCAAATAGCGGCTTCCGCCCTACAATGACCCCTATCGCAATACCGACCCCATTTGGTTCGAGTTCAATGGTCACAGATCCAACCGGATCAAGAAACCGACCATTGCCCGGGCCACCACCTTTCCCGAGTAACTCTAATATCCGACCGAGACAACTAGGAGGCTCTGCCTTCGCCTCGAGCTCGGGAATCCTTAACGGATCAAACTCGGTTCAGTTCCGAACGCCCCAGGGCGACCAAACAAGGTCGATCCCAACGATCGATCTCCTCGACCCCATTTTTCCGGAACAAAGGTCAGGTCAGGCACAAGCCCAGTTCGCACCCGCAGAGGGCGACGAACACGATATGCTTAGACAATACATTGAGCAAGCTAAAGCCCAGTTCAACAGTCTGAGCTCGAAAGTTCACATGGCAACGAGCGCGGCTCCTGACATCGATCGAGTGATCGAAGAAACACAACAAACGCCGTTCACAGATCGGATTGCGTTTGCAAGGATCCGAGAGATCAAGAAAACTAAGTTTCCTGAATTCTCTGGGAAATCAGACCCGAAAGCCCACATCAGGGCATTCCGACTAGCGATGGCAAGGGTGTACCTTACCGACGAGGAGAGAGAGCCAGCCTTCTGCATGCTCTTCGCGGAAAACATATCGGGCTCCGCCCTAGAATGGTTTGCCGGACTGGAAGAAAGGTCCATTGACAACTTCACCCAGTTCATGACAGCTTTCCTCAAACAATACTCCGTTTTCATCGAGGAAAAGACTACTGAGGCAGCTCTATTTGGCGTCTCTCAAAAACCCGATGAAACACTTCGCTCGTACATCGACCGATTTAAGGAAATAAAATCCAAAATCGCAAACCCACGAGACGAGGTAGCTATAGAAGCGTTAAGACGAGGACTATGGTTCTCAACCAGATTCCGCGAGGAAATAACAGTCCGCGAACCTCAAAAGCTCGATGACGCCCTCCATCGCACATCGGCCTTTGCTCGCCTCGTGGACGAAACTGCGGCCCTCAGGGAAAAACACCGGAAAGAAAGGAACCCGTCGAGCTCGCAGAATTCGAACTCGAAAAAGGATTCCCGTAAATCAGGGAACGTCAACGCGGTCGAAAGCCCAAAGAGCTCGAAGAAATTCGAGTTCGATAAGGAAAAATTCTGTGATTTCCACAATAAAAGAGGACACTCGACCGAAGATTGCTATACTCGAGCTAAAACAGAGGCCCAAAAGCGAGAGCCCGAAAGCAAACAAGACTCCGAAGTCGAGGAGGAAACTCCGCCCGACAAAAAGGAAAACAAACAGACCAAGGAGTCGAACTCCAAAAAGCCTTCCCAGAACAAACGGGAACGGTCAAAAGAGCCGGAATTTCCCGAAATACTCCCTCAAGGGTCGCGGAAGCGAGTCGAGTTCATCCTCGGCGAGCTTAACCTGAGCGGCACTCCGGGAGGTTCGGCGCTATCCCCGCCTCCGGCTCCTGCTAAAAGTTTACGCTCAAGAATCAATCTCCATCGTCTCTGCGGGGGGGGGGGGGGGGGGGGGGGGGGGGGGGGGTGTACGGGCTATGCCCCCTAAACGAATCGACTTCATCTTCGGTGGCTCCAAGCTTTGCCGCGACTCGGTCAATTCGATCAAAGCTCTTCAAAAAAGAGTCGAGACCGACAGAGGGGGGAAATCCCCAATGTTGGGTCCAGACCACGAAATCATTTTCTACGAAAGCGAGACAAGTAATCTCGACAAACCACACGACGACGCCCTCCTTGTTTGTCTAGTAGTGGGAGATGTCGAACTATCAAGGATAATGATTGACACAGGAAGTTCGGTAGATGTCCTCTTTTACGACGCGTTCAAAAAGATGGACTTCAACGACTCCGAGATCGTGGAAGAAAAGACACCACTAGTAGGTTTCGCTGGCGAGACGACATACTCGATGGGCTCCGTCTTTGCCCCAGTTATTGCTGGAGGAGTTCGGAGAATGACGGAGTTCGTCATAGTAGATCGTCCAGCTCCCTATAACGCAATCCTAGGTCGACCATGGATATACGACATGAAAGCGGTACCATCGACCTACCACTAATGCGTAAAGTTCCCGACTCCCAAAGGGATCAAAACCATTTACGGAAGTCAAAAGATTTCCCGTCATTGCTACATGAACGGATACAAGCAGATCGAGAAATCCCCTGCGTAGCAATTACAGAAAGAGGAGAAGCTCGCCACCATGCAGACCAAAAGGTTGAACGACCCAAGTCAAATAGGACCCCCAAAGGACCTCACGACTCAGGTCTGCATAGACAATGCTCGTCCCGAAAGACTTGTTGGCATCGGAATCGACCTATCAGAGCCGGTTAAGAACGAACTGGTCTCTTTTCTCAAACAGAACGTCGACTCCTTCGCCTGGTCTTCAGCAGACATGAAAGGGATCAACATCCACGTAACCAGCCACGAGCTGAATGTCGACCCAACCTACAAACCGGTAAGACAGAAGCGTCGAAAACTAGGTCCTGAGAGGGCCAAAGCCGTCAATGACGAGGTCGATCGGTTATTAAAAATCGGATCGATCAGAGAGGTCAAGTACCCCGACTGGCTTGCCAATCCCGTAGTAGTTAAGAAAAAGAACGGTAAATGGAGGGTCTGTGTAGACTTCACGGATCTCAACAAAGCATGTCCAAAGGACAGCTTCCCACTTCCGCACATCGACCGACTGGTCAAGGCTACCGCTGGACATCAGCTGCTATCCTTTATGGACGCGTTCTCAGGGTACAATCAAATATTGATGAACCCTGAAGACCAAGAAAAGACTTCGTTCATAACTGATCGAGGCACGTACTGCTACAAAGTCATGCCCTTCGGACTAAAAAACGTAGGAGCAACTTACCAGCGCCTCGTCAACAAGATGTTTTCGGGACTCCTAGGCAAAACCATGGAAGTCTACATCGACGATATGCTGGTAAAATCTTCTAGGTACGAGGATCACATCCCCCAACTAAAAGAATGCTTCACCATTCTCAATAAGTACGGGATGAAACTCAACCCAGCTAAGTGTACCTTTGGGGTTCCTTCAAGAGAGTTCCTCGGTTACTTGGTGACCGAAAGAGGGATCGAAGCGAACCCCAAACAGATCGCAACGTTCATAGAGATGAAATCTCCCAGAACAACGCGAGAAGTCCGGCGCCCAATCAGCAAAATAGCTGCTCTGAATCGCTTCATCTCAAGGTCGACCGATAAATGTCTACACTTCTATCACTTGCTAAAAGCAAACAAAAAGATCCTCTGGGATGAAAAGTGCGAAGAGGCATTCACTCAGCTTAAAACTTACTTAAGCGAACCACCCATACTGGCAAAACCAGTAGAAGGGGAACCCATCTACCTTTACTTAGCTGTCTCGACGGCAGCGGTGAGCGGAGTCCCGGTTCGCGAGGAACAAAACGAACAACGGCCGGTGTATTACATCAGTAAGACCTTGATCGATGCCGAAACCAGATATCCCGACCGTACTTTCAATCGCACTCGATCATAGTGATGACCTCTCAGCCACTGAGAACCATCCTTCACAGTCCAAGCCAATCAGGTCGATTGGTCAAATGGGCTATCGAACTTAGCGAGTACGACATTGAATACAAGGCTCGAACGTGCCTAAAAGCACAAGTACTTGCAGATTTCATAATCGAGCTTCCTACGACTATAGAACTCGACCCGACTTCGGCCCAAAGATGGAAACTCTACGTCGATGGAGCTTCCTCAAGGCAAGGGTCCGGAGTCGGAGTGAAATTAGTCTCCCCAACGGGCGAGGTACTAGAACAATCGTTTAGATTGGGCTTCGCCGCATCGAATAACGAGGCAGAATATGAAGCGTTAATAGCCGGGCTCAGACTCGCGATAGCCATAGGAGCCCGGGAAGTAAACGCCTTCAGCGATTCCCAACTAGTCATGAGGACGAACGAATGGAAGCATACCTACGGGTAGTCCATACATTGGCCGAACAGATCGAATTCTTCGATCTAACACGAATCCCACGAGGTGAAAACACCGCAGCCGATGCGCTAGCCGCATTAGCATCGACATCAGATCCTAACCTAAAAAGGATCATACCAGTCGAAGGGATAGAGAAACCAAGCATCGACATAGCCCTCAAAGCTCTGTACTTAAAACAGGACGGGCCCGCTGTGAAGGACGATGTCAAGCAAAGAGAATGTCCTGGAGACACCAGTAGCGACACCATCGAGATTGATCACAACCTCGATCCTAGAAACTCCGTATACGTCGCGAACGTCCCCGACGGACCAATTCAAACCGCATCCACTAGTCAGGAACCTGAGCCTAGCAATGACGAAGATTGGAGAACTCCGATCATTCGATACATCACAAACGGCGAAGTTCCTGACGACAAATGGGAGGCGCGGAAACTTAAAACACAGAGTGCAAGGTACTGCGTCACACAAGGAGAGCTCTTTAAAAGGAGCCTCTCCGGACCTTATCTTAAGTGTCTTGACAAAATGCAAGCCCTAGCCGTGATTATACAAACACATGACGGATCCTGCGGAAGCCCTTCCGGAGGACGAGCATTGGCCGTGCGAATCAAAAGGCAAGGCTATTATTGGCCGACAATGGCCACCGAATGCGAATCTTTCTCCAACAAATGCGATAAATGCCAAAAGTATGCCCCAATTATCCACCAAGCGTCGGAGAAACTCTCCTCTATCTCATCACCATACCCATTCATGCGATGGGGAATGGACATCGTGGGACCGCTAGTCGCATCTGGCAAAAAGAAAGCTACACACCTATTGGTGATGACGGACTACTTCACCAAGTGGATTGAAGCAGAGTCATACCAAAAAGTTAAGGACGTTCACGTTAAGGGTTCGTCTGGCGAAACATTGTTTGCCGACATGGACTACCCCACGAGATCGTCACCGATAACGGACCTCAGTTCATATCAAATACTTTCAAAGAGTTCTGCAGAACTTGGAACATAAAGCTGACTTACTCAACGCCACGCTATCCCCAAGGGAACGGGCTAGCAGAAGCAGCCAATAAAGCAATTATGAACAGTCTCAAGAAAAGGCTCAACGAGTGCAAAACAACCTGGAGTGACGAACTCCCAGCCGTACTCTGGGCCTACCGGACTACCCCCCGCAAATCCACTGGCGAGACTCCCTTCTCGCTGGCCTACGGAATCGAGGCGGTGGTACCCGCAGAAATCCTCGTGTCAAGAATCCGCAAGGAAGAATGCCCGTGACAAGAGGAACTTAACAACAAGATGATAACTGACGAGCTCGACCTCGTCGACGAAAGAAGGAACCTCGCATTAGCTCGACCAGCTCGCTACTATGATTCCCGAATCAAAACTCGAAGGTTTCAAGTAGGAGAGCTCATCTTACGGAAAGTGTTCCCACCATAAAAAGGAGGAACACGCTGGAAAATTAGGAGCGAAGTGGGAAGGTCCTTACCAGGTCACCGACGTCGTAAAGGACGGGGTCTACCGACTCAAGTCGGTGGAAACCCAAAAGCCTGAACTACGACCTTGGAACATCATCAACCTCAAAAAGTATTTCCACTAGGAGTACATCCACATAATCGAACTACGAAATGGCTTGATCCCCTTAAAAAGGGTACGTAGGAAGCTCGACTCGAGCGCAGCCGCCCCCCATAAACAAAGCTCACGCCGAGCTCAACAGCTTCTGACGAAGTTACACCGACTTATCTTTGTGAAATCAGAATAAGTCCCTTAATCCAATGCTTCTTTCTGTCGCAAAAGTTAGAGTCATTGCGAAATACCTTGTCATAACATTCCCAAAACGAAAGATATGAAATTATCTCTTCTAAATAAAGCGATATGAAAATATCCCTTCAGAACGACCTGAAACGGCCTCTCCAAAAACTAAAGTGATATGAAATTATCTCTCCCAAAATCAAGCGATATGAAATTATCCCTTCCGAGCGACCTGAAATGGCCTCCCCCAAAATCAAGCGATATGAAATTATCCCTTCAAAAATTAAGTGATATGAAATTATCCCTTCCGAGAGACCTCAAAAGGCATCCCCCAAAATCAAGCGATATAAAATTATCCCTTCAAAAATTAAGTGATATGAAATTATCCCTTCCGAGAGACCTCAAAAGGCCTCCCCCAAAATCAAGCGATATGAAATTATCCCTTCAAAAATTAAGTGATATGAAATTATCCCTTCCGAGAGACCTCAAAAGGCCTCCCCCAAAATTGAGTGATATGAAACTATCTCTCCAAGAAATGAAGTGATATGAAATTATCCCTTCAAACAAAGCGGCCTAAAACGGCCCCTCCAACTCGAACGAACTGAAATGATCGTCCCAAAAACAAGCGACCCAGAACGGTCCTCCCAATTCGAACGAACTGAAATGATCGTCCCAAAGAAAGAGATCCAGAACGATCTCTCCAAAAAATACAATTCTTCTAAACCTTATACGGATTAAAAGAATCGGGGGGCTACCCCACCCCTCAAGCAAAATTACGAGGACAAGACAGCTACTCAAGCATGCAACCTCTACACACACTCCAAATCGGATCTTTGTAAGTTTACTTCGATTCATTTTCATACTTAATGCTTCTCTTTTCAGTTCAGCAATCAAGCCTGAATCTTGCATTACGAAGTAGCCACACCTGAGACTATTCATGGAGAAGAGCTCGAGCTCAAACGCAATTAACTCAAAAGAGAAGCCAAAAGAACCACCTAAGGCAATTTAAGATAAGTTATCTGCTCGACTCCCCCGGAAAAGTTCGAATCGCCGCAACGGCTCGAATTTTGTGTTAAAGCACGAAAACAATAAAATCTATGCTAAGGCATGAAAGATTTTAAAAAAGCAATTCATAAAAAAGAAAGGACATTATGTCCTCGAGTTCGAACAAAAATTAAAGCCCCCTTGGGCAAACAAAGTCTGAAAAGAAATTAAAAGCCCCCTCGGGCAACGAAAAGTCTGAATTTAAAGCCCCCTCGGGCGGAAACAAATGAGAAAGACTAAAACTGCTTGGAAGGAGAGGAAACCTCGTCTTGATCCCCTGTCTGACCATCGGTCACCCTCTCCTCCTCGAGTTGACCCTCGACCTCGTCGCTAACCCGCGAATTAACTCCGGTCGGGAGGTTCGACCCATACTGATCAAGACGAGTAGCCGGCTGGCTTAGGGGGCGCGCAAGGATCACGGAGTCGTCCGACATCACCGGCAAATTAAGCTTGCTGATACTGAAGTCCGACACCGCCGCAGCGTTCATCTCCTTCGTGGCCAATCTCTTCTTCTCGGCCAAGTCCATCACCTCCTTGGTCAGGTCCAATTCGCCAGAGGCGAACTCGACGATAAGCGCGATGTTAGCCAAGGCCTCCTGGAGCCTCATCTCAGCGCTCACGGCGATCTTCCTCCGGCTCTCTTTCGCTGCGATCCCCTCGAGAATCTTGAGATATTCGCCGTTTAGCCCTTTCTTCGCCTCATGGGCGGCCACCTTAACATCAAAATCTCGGTCGGCGAGAACCTTATCCAGATCAGCATGGCATTGCGCAGCCCGCACGTCCGCAACACGACCTGTCTCAATGGTCGTTCGGCTCGCCTCCTCCGCAACCGAAACCCGAGCCAGAGCACCCTGTAACTGCCCATCCAGGTCGCCAGCCTTCTTCCTTAGCTCCTCTTCCCGAACCAAGGTCCCCTGCAGCTGCGCTTTCAGGTTGCTGACCGTTTTCTTAACGGTGTCGAGCTCGCTCACCTGCGGAATCTCTCGCAGCTCGCGCTCGGCTCTAGCCGCAAACCTGTTCGCAGCCTCCAAGGCCTATAAAAAAAGAGGGGGTGTGTGAAGAAAGTTAAGCACGAAACAAAACGAAGGGAAGAAATCATTACCTTCCCATAAGCCGCCATCATCTCGGTGTAAGTATCACCAAGAGCCATATCCCCAACAGCCGGGAGCTGAACACCTGCAGGCTTAAAATGCCTTAGCAGATAGGCGACACCCGTCGGGTCGTCCGCAATCGGGCATTCCTTCTGGTGCCTAAAGCGCCAGTTGAAAGACCCCGAGGACCCAGAAGAAGCAGGCCTCGCCTCAACACTCTGTCCCGATCTTCTCGAGCTTACCTCTGCGTCAGTCCTTCGACGCTTCGCCGCCGGAGGAGGACCGCTTCGGCTCCGGCCGTTCGACCCTCTCGAACCATTCGACCGAGAGTTGCGCAAGGCAGGCTCTTCAGACGGGGCCCGAACCGGTTCCTCGCTGGCTGGAATAGGAGGTAAATCCTCCACCCTCACGTTTGCCTCTCTGGACCCTGCGACCACGGGAGAAACCCGAACAGGGTTAGGAGGAGGGATCAAAGGAGGAGGAGGAGGCCCCTCGTCCATGGCAAAAAGGAGGGCGTTGCTCAAGTCGCCAGCCTTCATTTTCTTTGCCAAATCAATAGGATCTTTCCCGTTCCGACGGCTTCTAGATCTTCGCGACATCTTTTCAAAAGAAGGGGTGCTTGCAGTAGAACTATCGTCCGAAACAGGTCGATCTGCAAACGAAACAGATTCGGGTCAGCCCAGCAAACGAAGGGCATATTGCGCGACGACCCTCAAAAAGACTAACCGGAACACTTACTCTCTCCGGTCCGCTCGGTAATCCGAAGCGGAGCCTGAACGATTCGAGTCGGAGCGGGCTGGCGAAGGAGGTGTGATTCGTCTCGCGAAAGACGAGGTTTGTATGGAGGAGGTTGTCGAGCAGCGGGACCTAAAGCAGCTCGGATTCGCTGATCCGTGAAGTTACACCAACGCATATCCCCTCTCCGTAGGCGAGCTATCAAACTCGATGTAGTCGGGTCCAAAGGTAATGACTCAGGAGCCTCTGCAATGAAACCAAAAAGGTCATTAGCAAACAGCTCGATATCAATAAAGGACACCGCAGCAACTAGAGAAACTAGTAAACCCTATAAGCTAACCAACGTTAGCCGCCCATCTTGTCGGGATAACCGAATAATCAAAATCCTCGACCGAGTGATGATTGATCCTGAAGTAGAAGTATTTACTCTTCCACACATCCCTCGTCGGGATCTCGTCAAGGATCTTCTCATGGCGAGGAGAGAGGTAGTAGGTTCCGGCAAAACTAGTGTTATGTTTTACCGAACAAACCCTCATCAACTCCTCGACTCCAAAATCGATGCCCTCCTCGACGGCTCTGACCCCGAGCCCGATGACATACCGAACGAAATTCGGAGTCATCTGGTGAAAGGCCAGTTGGAGCTGAGCTAAAACCCATGAGATAATGCGAGGGATTGGAAAAAACAATCCGCATTTATCGAAATAGGTATAAGAATCACAACAATGGCCTTCGACGACAGTTTCCGGGGACATGTCCGGCGATGGGATAAGTATCTCCACCTCCGACGGAATCTGGCACTTCACCCGCAACTTCCGTATTTGGTCAACAGTCAAACTGGACGGTGGATGAGGACCAACCGGACCCGCCGCCACAGTATGGCTAGCCCTGGCTGTACTCTTTCGAACCATGATAGTTCGGAATATCGGAAATTTCTTTCAAGGAAAGAGGGAAAACGAAATCTCCAGAGAGAGAAAATCTCGAAACGACGAAAAAGAGAATATGAGCGAGAGGCAAGAAGAGGATATAATGGGGGAGAAGAAGTTACCTTGACGATTCGCAGTGTGAGCAGTAATGGGAATCGTGCTAGGTAACTTCCCCTTTTAAACTACCTCGTGCTCGAGATCCGTGGGATTTTTGGTATCCCGTAATCCCAACCGCTCGATTCGAAATTTGTAAACAATCACGAAAAAAGATCGAGGCGGTTGTGATCCTTCGGTCCCGTGCGATCTCAACCGTCGATATAAGATCTATGGATGGGAAGAAAATATCATTAGATTTGTCACATCCGAGGCACGCACCTCTTCCCAAGAACGTCCACCGCCCATTAACCTCGACTTCTCGAATTCAATGGGCTGGGGGGCTATTGTTGGTACTGGATTTCCCTCTAGGAAATCCGGCCCATTAACAGATAAGACAAAGGCCCGTAATTACGAGCCCGTTCCAGAATCAAAGACAAATAAGAGAGCCGACTCTTATGATGGGCCCAAGCGAAACAAACGCCCTGGCAAGGCCCAGACGATGCCGAAGCCGGAGACAATCGAGCTCGAGCTCGGCAGAAGATGACGTGGAGATAGAGCAACTCGGTCTTCGCCAGTTCAACTGATCCGCACAAATCTCGGAGGTTGTTACGATGACGAGGCCGAAATATCGGGACGAAGGGATCAGAGTCGAGACTATTTAAGAGGAGAAGTGGCGACTCATTAAAGATATTCCAACCTAGGCTAAGAACACTTCGATTAGATAGCTCGATCTCATACTTTGTACTCTCTTCTCGATTGTGTTTGTTCTATCTCGACGATCAATCTCAATAAAGTCTTTGATTCATAGGAAACTATACCATTTCTATATCCTAAATTCCAAATCCACGAAATACAAGTTCTTAGTGTGAATCCCGGATCTCACATGCTTCAAAAAATTCTAGAAGAAACTGGAATGAAAGAGTGTAATGCATCTCATGTACCAATGGATCAAAATATAAAGCTGTCAAAAGATACAAAAGAAAAATGTATCAATGAGAAGGATTATAGAAGATGCATTGGATGTCTTCGATACCTACTTCACACATGGCCTGATCTCTCTTTTAGTATTGGAGTTCTCAGTCGCTATATGCAAAAACCACAAGAAGCTCATGGAATTGCTTTAAAGCAAGTACTAATGTACTTACAAGGAACTCGCTCACTTGGCTTGGTCTTCAAGCGGACGAGTAACATAGGACTAGTTGGTTATAGCGACAGAAACCATAATGTCGATGTTGATGATGGAAAGAGTACAACCGGACATATTTTCTATTTCAACGAATGTCCTATAACTTAGTGTTCTCAGAAGCAAGAAACCGTGCCCCTCTCCTCTTGTGAAGCTGAATTCATGGCTGCCACAGAAGCATCAAAGCAAGCAATCTGATTACAAGAACTCTTTTCTGAGATAACCAATAAAGAATGTCAAAAGGTGATCATACGAGTTCCATGGACGTAGTAAGCACATACACACTAGATATCACTTCATAAGAGAGTGTGTGGAGAATGAACTAGTTGAGGTAGAACATGTTCCTGGCAACAAGCAAAAGGCTGATATTCTAACAAAAACACTTGGAAGGATCAAGTTTAAAGAGATGAGAAATCTCATTGGAGTTCAAGATATTGAAGACAAGGATTTCAAGCTTAAGGGGGAGAATATTGATGTAAGCTTGAGTTAACTTGAGAATCAAGTTAAGTATATTTAGGAGTTATCTAAATATACAATAAGGATATTTTCCAAATAAGATTAGGAGTTATCTAATTTAGGGTTTTCTTGTTATTATAATCTCTATATAAGAATTACCAAAGTTGTGGTAAACCTTAAGAGAATTAAGAGATTAAGAACATAAGGTTTTGAGTGATTTTCCTTAAGTTAATAAGAGAGTTATTCTTATTGATCTTTGAGTTCTTATATTGTGATTTTATACAAACATCCTCTATGAATGTTCACTAATTATTGCTTTTATGAGCTTCTTCCTTTTTTTGGGTATTTGTAATCCATGGATAAAAAAATAAACAAAAGAAAATAGTATGGACATTTTGAACAAAAACACATATGAATAGTAAAAAATACAAATTTGAAAACAAACATCAAAAGATACAAATCTGCTATTAAAAAAATAAAAAAATATAGTATGTTCAATTATTCCCTACGTATCATATATCACTTTCCATATTATTTTTGAAGATTTGGCAATCATTAACTTCATATGTCCAAATTTCTTTCGTAATTACTTTGTAAAGAACTTAATGTCGTTTTAATTTGTACCATTCATAACTTGCATGAATATATTATCCATTCGATGAAGAGCGAAGCAAGGCAACCAGGTTAAAAAATCTGTTTTATCTGGATTGGTCAAACCAAAGTATGTATACACTGAACGATCCATATATACAGTCTTTTTTCTTTAAATTGAGAATAAATTTGGACGATTGATTATTAGGAATATTAGAGGCAATAACAAGGATTAACCGTCACGTTACGAGAAACTTGTTGGGAATGTCCTGAAATCTACTGTACTTGCTCTAAGTGAAAGTCGTATAGTCGAGATGAGACAATCACATAACACTAGGTAGTCATAACGCTTTGCTAGAAGCCACTTATGATCAATGAGTTGAGAACTCATTGCTAGTGTTATATGATCCTACAGGGTCACACACCTAAGCAAACTGAGCGTTAAAGACGAGGTTGATCATTAATGTAATGATCCAGTGAATACATATTTGATATGCATTCGATATAAATGTTCTGGACAGCATCAATCGTTTCAGAGAGTGCATCGATCGATGCACTCGCGGATTAATCAGATTAATTCGGTTTAATCGTTGGTTAATTCCGTTGTGGTTTAAGCCGACATATATAAGATATATGGTCGACCTAAACTCGTCCCTAACCTAATTTACAGCCACCAGAACACAGATAGAAACCTCTCTGGAGATTAGATCTCTGTAAGGCACTAGCATCCCTGCGGTCCAGTTTGTGTGCGTGTGGATACCAGTAGAGGCGCAGCACTTGAGGCGCTTCGTGATCTCGATTACTTGCAATACTTTCGCTGCATATTCACCAGGTAACTTCGAGATCTGATAGATTCAATTACATGAACCTTAGATCCTAGGCTCGGAATTCAGACTAGGGTTGCTAATCCTGATTAGAACTGCTAGAAATTCCTTCAGTGGTATCAGAGCTTTAGGGTTCCATTGAATCTGTAGCATGATGATTAGATTAGTTGAATCTAGATCTTTGTATAATTGATACAAGCATGCTGAAACTCGTTTTGATCAAAGTAACCTAGTTTAGGGTTTTGTTCGAAAACGTTTTAAGGTTTTTCGCATAGTGTCGATCGTTGCCAATCGGGCATCGATCGACACAGAGCGAAAACCCGAATAAATTTAGGGTTTTTTCGCATGGTGTCGATCGTTGCCAATCCGGCAACGATCGATGCAGGGCGAAAACCCGAATAAACCTAGTTTTCGCCTAGTGTCGATCGATGCAATTGTTGCATCGATCGACACAGCCTCGCGAGATTGTTGGATCGGTTCAATTGGATTGGACCGGTTATCGAGCTTGGTTAATAATGGTCGAACACTGTGAATGGTTTAAATGCGATTGGTTTGATCAGGTTGGCATCGACCGATGCTAATGTAGCATCGATCGACGCTGACCGGTGTTCAAAACCGGATCAATTGGATTGATCGGTTATCGCGGATTAATTAATTATAAAAATTAAAAACATAGTAAAACTGAACGTTTTAAATGGTTCCGTTCCTCAACCAAATATCAAGTGTACTTGATGTCTTTCCAATCTTGTCAACTGTCAAGACACATTTGATTGTGCGACAGAATTGCAGAGCAAGATGTCCACAATTTCATGAGTAAGACAGAGGTAATCGCGTTGATGGATTTGCAGTGCGAAACATCGACAATTACATGACTGAAGAGATTGGTTTACTTGACTGGGCCATCAAAATCGTTTTGAGCTCAGAGACATCAGGTGGATTAGACATAAGATGTCAGTCCACAACCAAGAGTTATATTGGATATAACTAGCAAGGTTGTTGCTTACCTAGATAGCTGATTTTAGGTGATAGCCAGTGGCTCACTCAAGTCTAGTGAAACATGGGTCTTGGATCATTATATTCATCTGAGGAAACATTGTTTGAATATAGTGCGAGTTTTCTTAAATGTTAAGATTTCTCATTTCTTGAACATCATAACTAAATTTTTTCTTTTCTCCCTGCGATCCGTCGTTGAGAAGGACAAGTTAACTGGATCGAATTTTCTCGAATGGTATCGGAACTTGAGAATTGTTCTCAAGCAGGAGAAAAGGGACTATGTCCTGGAAACTGTTCTCCCTGAAAAACCGAGAGCCAATGCTCCACATGCAGAAAGGAATGCTTGGGATAAGCATTCCAATGATGTGGTCGATGTGAATTGTCTCATGTTGGCTACCATGAACTCGGATTTGCAGAAGCAATACGAGAACGTGGAGTCGCCCGTGGAGATGATCACTAGCCTGAAAAGTATGTTTCAGGAGCAAGCATGAACTGAGAGATACCAGACGGTTAAATATCTCATTGAATGCAAGCTACCAAAGGACAGTCCAGTCAGTCCTCATGTCATTAAGATGATGGGCTATATTGATAACCTGGGGAGGCTGGATTGCCCCATTAGCCAAGAGTTGGCTACTGACATCATTCTGCAGTCACTGCCGTCTAGTTATGATCAGTTTGTTATGAACTATAACATGAATAACTTGACAAAGACATTGACTGAGCTGCATGGCATGCTCAAGACAGCTGAGCCAAATATCAAGAAGGGCACTCCTAATGTACTTATGGTACAAGGGGGTAAGAAGTTTAAGAAACTTGGCAAAGGTAAGGGAAAGGGCAAGGCAGTCCCGGTTGAGAACCAGGACACGCCGGCGCCAGCCCCAAAGCCCAAGCCGGGCCCATCTGAGACTGATAAGTGCCATTACTGTAAAGAGCTTGGGCATTGGAAGAGAAATTGCAACAAATTCTTGGAAGAGAAGAAGAAGAAGAAGACTTTCGAGACTTCATCTTCAGGTATTTATGTTATAGAAGTAAATGTTACTACTTCTGGTTCTACTTCTTGGGTATTGGATACCGGCTGTGGTGCTCATATTTGTACAAATATGCAGGGCCTAAGCAACAGTAGGAAGTTGGAAAAGGGACAAGTGGACCTGCGCGTGGGGAATGGAGCAAGAGTTGCTGCATTAGCCGTAGGAACATATAACTTGTCTTTACCTTCTGGTTTGGTTTTAAAACTTAATAATTGCTACTATGTACCTGTTGTAAGCAGAAATATTATTTCCATTCTTGTTTTGGATGTGGAAGGATATCAGTTTTCAATTAAGAATAAATGTTGTTCTTTTGATTACAATGATGTATTTTATGGTAGCAGCCCATTAGAGAATGGGCTTTATGTTTTAAACCAAACCGCACCAATCTATAACATTAACACCAAGAGATTCAAATCAAATGACACGAATCAGACTTTTCTTTGGCATTGTCGTTTGGGCCACATAAACGAGAAACGGATCCAAAAGCTCCATAGTGATGGGCTTCTGGGCTCATTTGATTATGAATCATGTGAGAAATGTGAATCTTGTTTACTAGGCAAAATGACTAAGGCCCCTTTCAACAAACCAAATGAAAGGGCCAGTGACTTATTGGGCCTTATACATACAGATGTATGCGGCCCAATGAGCACAAGTGCCAGAGGAAATTTTCGATACTTCATTACCTTCACTGATGATATCAGTAGGTATGGCTATGTCTATTTAATGAGACATAAGTCGGAATCTTTTGAAAAGTTCAAAGAGTTCCAAAATGAAGTACAGAATCAACTTGGCAAAAGTATTAAGGCTCTTCGATCAGATCGTGGAGGAGAATATTTGAGTCAAGAATTCAGTGATCATTTGAGAGATTGTGGAATTGTTTCACAACTCACTCCTCCTGGAACACCACAATGGAATGGCGTGTTTGAGAGGAGAAATCGGACTTTATTAGATATGGTTCGGTCAATGATGAGTCTCTCAACTCTTCCATTATCCTTTTGGGGATACGCTCTAGAAACGTCTGCGTTTACACTTAATAGGGTTCCGTCAAAATCAGTTGCAAAGACACCACATGAGATGTGGACTGAAAATGTTCCGAGTGTGTCATTCCTGAAGATTTGGGGTTGTGAAGCTTATGTTAAGCGATTAATTACAGATAAGCTCGAACCCAAATCAGACAAGTGCTACTTCGTTGGTTATCCTAAGGAAACCAAGGCATACTACTTTTACAACCAATCCGAGAACAAAGTGTTTGTTGCTCGGAACTGCGTTTTTCTTGAGAGAGAGTTTCTTTCCAAGAGAAACAGTGGGAGTAAAGTACAACTCGAAGAAGTTCGAGAACCGCAGGAAAATGCTCAACCCGTAGAGGAAGAGCAACAGTTGGATCTACAAAGAGTTGTAGAGACGGCGCCTGTGGAGCCTGAAATTCGCCGATCCGAAAGGATCCGTCACGAACCCGAGAGATATGGATTTCTCGTAACCAATTGTCATGATTTGTTGATCATTGACAGTGACGAGCCAGCGAATTTTGAAGAAGCGATGATGAGCCCTGACTCCGAAAAGTGGCTGAAAGCCGCTGAATCCGAAATGGGATCCATGTCACAGAACCAAGTATGGACTTTGGTTGATTTGCCCGATGGTGCAAGACCCATTGAGTGTAAATGGATTTTCAAGAAGAAAATTGATGTGGATGGAAATATTCAGATATATAAAGCAAGGCTAGTGGCAAAAGGTTTCAAACAAATTCATGGTATTGACTATGAAGAAACCTATTCACCTGTCGCCATGCTTAAATCCATTCGGATTCTCCTAGCAACAGCTGCTCATTATGATTATGAGATCTGGCAGATGGACGTGAAAACAGCTTTCCTTAATGGAATTCTGGAAGAGGATGTGTACATGACACAACCCGAAGGTTTCATCGATCCAAATGCAGCTAGGAAAGTATGCAAACTTCATCGATCCATTTATGGATTGAAGCAAGCATCTCGGAGTTGGAATCTTCGTTTTGATGAAGCAGTCAAAAAGTTTGATTTCATCAGAAGCGAAGAATAACCATGTGTTTACAAGAAGACTAGTGGGAGCGCAGTTGCATTTCTCGTGTTGTATGTAGATGACATACTTCTTCTCGGAAATGACATTCCATTGTTACAGTCTGTTAAGACTTGGCTCGGAAGTTGTTTTTCAATGAAAGACATGGGAGAAGCCGCATATATTCTTGGAATAAGAATCTATAGAGATAGATTAAACAAGTTGATTGGACTGTGTCAAGACACTTATATCGATAAAGTCTTACACAGGTTCAGAATGCAAGATTCCAAGAAGGGCTTCATACCAATGTCTTATGGCATAAGTCTCAGCAAGAAGCAGTGTCCTGAGACACCTGCTGAGCGAGATCGCATGAGTCGGATTCCCTATGCCTCGGCGTTGGGATCCATCATGTATGCAATGCTCTGTACTCGTCCAGATGTTGCTTGTGCTCTAAGCATGACGAGTAGATACCAATCGGATCCAGGTGAAAGTCACTGGACAGCAGTCAAGAATATTCTGAAGTATTTGAGAAATACTAAAGATAAATTCTTGGTGTATGGAGGAAGTGATGAGCTGGTAGTAAGTGGTTACACAGACGCAAGTTTTCAGACAGACAAAGATGATTTCCGATCGCAATCTGGTTACATCTTCTGCCTGAATGGCGGTGCAGTCAGCTGGAAGAGTTCCAAGCAGGACACTGTAGCAGATTCCACAACTGAAGCTGAGTACCTCGCTGCTTCTGAAGCGGCAAAGGAGGCTGTTTGGATCAAGAAGTTCATCACTGAACTTGGTGTGATTCCTAGCATTTCTGAGCCAGTGGCTTTGTATTGTGACAACAATGGAGCCATTGCGCAAGCAAAGGAACCTAGATCACACCAGAAATCCAAACACATAGAAAGGCGATATCACCTTATCCGTGATATTGTGAATAGAGGAGATGTGAAGATCAGCAGAGTCCCTACGGATGAGAATGTTGCTGATCCACTGACCAAGCCCCTCCCAAGGCCTAAGCATGAGTTTCATACAACTGCTGTAGGGATTAGATTTCTTAAGATATGATCTTGATTTCAGTGGGAGTTGTATTTGTTTTAGTTATGACATGATGTTCACAAAGACATAATAGTTATGTTACTTTAATGAAATTGTTTCAGCATTATTTAATTGTGTTAATTAAATATATATAATTTCCCAAAGTAATTTATGACATTTTATAGGCCATCAAGTATGTGACTTGATCATGAAACCCTATAAGCAATAAATGACATAAATTATAATGGTCCCTGGTCGAGGTTGTTAACGTGGGACATTAACAACCGCGTGAGACTAGTATGTGAAGTGACTGATGACCATGTTTCATGGAGTCATTAATAAGTGTATTAAAGTCAATCACATAGATATGTGTTAGAGAACACATGATCGGATTTGACCCGTCAATGAGAACTCTACAAGATGTTATATTAGTGTCATAAGAGTTTCTCATTACGACAAAAGAGTTTAGTCCTAAGACCTGAGTTCATCATGTCCTCTCCCATATGGATTGGTTCGTCTTGACTTTGTCAAACGTCAGCCGTAACTGGTGATTATAAAGACACTGATTAGGCGCATCATGAAATATGAAAGAGACATGGATGGGACAAGATGGGATTTGTACCTCCTATATAACAGGAGTTAAATATCTCTGGGCCTATCGAAGATTTGATACTGGAAATGCGTGGCCGCGCTCAAACGAGGTGATTGTCAGTCGTTTGTTTTTCCGTCAGTACAAATCGGGATTCGATAAACGTAATCTGGTTGAATAAGGATGACACAGTGCTTGCCTTATGCTAGATTGAGATATAGCTACAAAGGGATTAAAGGAATAGATGATTCCAGTACAAGTGGGAGATTGTTGGGAATGTCCTGAAATCTACTGTACTTGCTCTAAGTGAAAGTCGTATAGTCGAGATGAGACAATCACATAACACTAGGTAGTCATAACGCTTTGCTAGAAGCCACTTATGATCAATGAGTTGAGAACTCATTGCTAGTGTTATATGATCCTACAGGGTCACACACCTAAGCAAACTAGGCGTTAAAGACGAGGTTGATCATTAATGTAATGATCCAGTGAATACATATTTGATATGCATTCGATATAAATGTTCTGGACAGCATCGATCGTTGCAGAGAGTGCATCGATCGATGCACTCGCGGATTAATCAGATTAATTCGGTTTAATCGTTGGTTAATTCCGTTGTGGTTTAAGCCGACATATATAAGATATATGGTCGACCTAAACTCGTCCCTAACCTAATTTACAGCCACCAGAACACAGATAGAAACCTCTCTGGAGATTAGATCTCTGTAAGGCACTAGCATCCCTGCGGTCCAGTTTGTGTGCGTGTGGATACCAGTAGAGGCGCAGCACTTGAGGCGCTTCGTGATCTCGATTACTTGCAATACTTCCGCTGCATATTCACCAGGTAACTTCGAGATCTGATAGATTCAATTACATGAACCTTAGATCCTAGGCTCGGAATTCAGACTAGGGTTGCTAATCCTGATTAGAACTGCTAGAAATTCCTTCAAAACTAATCCAAGGATTTCAAAATTTTGGTCAAGTTAAAGGCTGAAATCCTTTTGGTTAAAGCATAAACCACGATGTAATGTAAATCACCCTGAGGAATTTTAGACATTTAAGGTAAAAAGAATAAATGAGCGATAAGGTTCCAGTGAACCCCTGGTTCCCGTCCTCCTCCTCGCCGGTCGCCGGTCAGTCGCCCCAGCTGCCACCTCCGAGCGGTCTCCTCAACCTCCCAAATCCCCCCGACCCTCCTATTCCACCTGACCCTGCTCCCCTCCTTAACGTTTCTTCTTTCCCTCCTCTCCCTTCTCTTTCATCTTCTTCTCTTGGTACCTCTAATGTCACTGGCTCCTCCCTTACTGCAACTGGTAACCGCAAGAAAGCCAGTTCAATACTTCCTCAAAACTGCAAGAAAGCCTTAAGCCACTATTCATGAACAATGTAAAAACCCCAAAATGCCTCTGCCTCCCTTCTTCATTCTTCTTCTCTCCTCTCTCAAATTGTCAAATCCCTTACCTCCTCCTGCTCTTCATCCATCTCAGCTCCAAGTTACACTCCTCTCCCACAAACCTCAATTGTACCGCTTCACCCTCTCTCTTCTGCCCCTCCTTTACTTCCGCTACCTCTGATTATTCCTCATGTCCCATTTGGCTCGCCTCAGGACACTCCAAAAGCTCCTCTGGTAACTCGTGATGCTCCAGACAAGCAAATAGCTTCTCCGGAGATTGCTAATCATCCAGTGCCTGCAAAACCAAACCAGTCACTTGTGGAAAAAATAAGAAAAGCTCAGGATAAGACTCTTTGCAAAATGGACTCTTTCTCTATCTCTGAAACTGGGAAGCGCATGATTAGCATCCCTGACGAGGTTTTTCAGAAAGGGGCAGCTGAGCACAAAGAGTTTCTAGTGGGTTATTTTTTTGGTAAGGCTCCTCCTTACTCTCAAATCCAGAATGTTTTGAACCATATGTGGGGAAAAACAGGGAAACTTGAGATACATTTCAACCCAATCCAGAGATCAATGCTGGTCAGAGTTCCTAACGAGTTTATTCGATCCAAAATTGTGGAAAAGGGTGTTTGGTATGTGGGATCCTCGATGTTCAGGATCTACGAGTGGAACTCTAATCATAAAGCTGATACTAGCGCCCTTACTGCTATTCCGTTATGGGCGCATTTCAAAAATGTCCCATTTGATCTCATAACTAATGAAGGTTGGAGCAGAATTGGAAGTGCTCTTGGTGATCCGAAAGAAGTAGACGATTTCACTAAAAACCTCACAATTGTTACGGAGGCACATATAAAGGTGATAATGAATGTCACCTCTCCTCTCCCAAGCTCGATTGAAATACTTAGATATGATGGCTCCATCCGTGAAATTTCGATTGAATACCCGTGGCTACCTCCTATCTGTGCTCGTTGCAAAGAAGTTGGTCATATCATGAGAAACTGCTTGCTCATCTCTCAAGCCTGGGTTGAAAAGTCAGGAAAAGAGAATGTTCACCCTGAATCTGAATCAGCTCCTTCTGACCCTCAGTCTGCAGATGCTGGTTCCGTTCAGAATCAGCTACATCGGGTCAGTTGATTGCTCAGCATGCTGTTGATGCTCATGTGGCTCTAGTTACTCCTTATGTGGCTTCAGTGGCTATAGTCTCAGGAACTATATCTGCTCCTATAACTGTTCAGAATGCAGTGGACTCAGTGATCTCCAATGTCTCAGTTACTGCTCATGTGGCTCTAGACATGACAAAACCTCTCCCTCTTTCACCTCTCTCCGAGATTAATCAAGTCTAGACCCTTTTTTGAAATCTTGCGCTCTAGTAAAATCCGCCACCCCTCCCTTAACCACTCCTAGCAAATCGCCATCTTCTTCTGCTCCTTCCTCCACAACCCCTTTTATCATTTCAAAAACTTTCAACCGTTCAAATTCTGTTCCCACCATCATACCCTCTGTCCTTTTTGTTTCCCCCGAGTCTTCTTCTCTTTCAGAGAAGGCTCTTCAATCTTCTTAATGAGTGTCAAAACATTTTTTTGGAACCTCCTTGGTTTGAATGATACAGAGAAGCATAAGCCCCTTTTTGATTGGTTACATATTAATAAGCCCTCTTTTGGAGCCCTTTTAGAAACCCATATTAAACTCCCTAACCTAGCTAATGTCATGTCTAAAGTTTACACTGGCTGGAATTATTGCTCGAATCACTCTAGGGATGATGATGGCCGTATTATCCTCATTTGGAACCCTTCAGTCTCGGTCCAGCTGCTTTACCTTTCTAAGCAATCTATCACCTGTGTAGTTCATCTTCCTGGAGCTTCTCCGGTTACCTAAACTTCCGTGTACGCTTCAAATTTGGCAGAAGAGCGTACTGACTTATATGTTGAGCTTGTACAAATCCATCAAACTTATAATCTTCACTCTGTTCCTTGGATTCTTGCTGGTGACTTCAACCAAATTACCCATTTTGCTGAAGAGTCGCAAGACTCAACAATCTGTCTAACTAATGCGATGCTGGAGATTAGAGACTGTTTCCACCAGATTGATGTGAGTGACCTTTGTTTTCAAGGGCCTTGTTTCACCCTGTCCAATAACCAGCCGGCTAATCCTATTGCCAAAAAGCTTGACCGTCTGATGACCAATTCCCATTGGCTTGTTGCCCACCCTTTCAGCTCAAACACCTTCCTTCCTCCAGGAAAAATCTCTGACCACTGCCCAGCTATCCTTGACCTTGCCTATCCCCTCCCCCAACCTGGTACCAGACCATTTAAATTCCTCAATTTCCTAACCAAACACCCGGACTTTGCTCGAACGGTTAAGGCAGCATGGTTACAGGCTGGAGGAGCGGCTCTGGATCTATCTAAACTTTGTTTTAAATTAAGGACAATCAAGGGTTCACTTAAAAGACGTAATAGAGAGAATTACTCAAAAATTCAAGAGAGAGTTAAAATCACTAACAATTTGCTTTTAGATGTGCAGGAACGCGCCCTTACACAGCCCTCCACCCACTGGTTCCAACTTCAAAGAGAGTTACAAGAAAAACTGACTCATCTAAGGACTATTGAGGAGGCTTTTTTCAAGCAGAAATCAAGTATCCGGTGGCTTAAATAAGGGGACTCTAACACAGCGTTCTTTTTCAGATCGTGTGTTGCTCGTGCAGCCTTCAACTCCATCCGTATGTTTATTCTTCCATCAGGAATCGCGATTACTGACCCCATCGAGATGAGTGATCTAGCTATCCGGCACTTCTCTGCGATCTTAGCTCCTTCAACTCTGGCGCCAATTCATCTACCTTCAAACTGGATACAAAACTTGACTGATTACCACTACTCAGCTAACTCCATCCAAGTGTTTCAGTCTATGCCTTCTCGGGAAACAATTTCAAAAACTCTTCTAAAGCTGAATCCTTCCAAATCTCCTTGTCCGGATGGGTATTCGTCTGCGTTCTTTAAAGGTGCTTGGCATATCCTTGGAGCAGAAACTGTTGATGCGATAAGCAGGTTCTTTCTCACTGCTTTCCTCCTAAGCTCTGTCAACTCTACCACTCTTGCTCTAGTTCCAAAAAAGCCAGGAGCTACATCAATCTCTGATTTCCGCCCTATCTCCTGTTGCAACACGATCTACAAAACTATCTTTAAGATTTTGGTCTCCAAGCTAAAAACCATTCTTCTGGAGCTCATCTTGCCAAATCAAACGGCATTCGTTCAGGGGAGACTTCTTATTGAAATAACTATATTGGTTGCTGACATTCTGAACGGATATCATCTAGATAAAGGCCCAAAAAGGATTGCAATAAAGGTCGATATTGCCAAAGCTTTCGATACTATCCGGTGGGAATTCATTATGAGTATTTTGGATGGGATTGGGATTCCTGGAATCTATTTGCGTTGGATTTATGCATGCATATCGACTCCTTCTTTTCAGTAGGATTTATTGGTTCAATTCAAGGATACTTCAAGGGAAAGCGGGGAATTCGTCAAGGTGATCCGCTATCTCTCTATTTATTCGTCATCGCGATGAACTACCTATCCTTGATGCAGAATCAAGCGACAGAGGAAGGAAAAATCATTTACCACAAGGATTGTAAGGAGTCAAAGCTCACTCACTTGTGCTTTGCAGACGACTTACTAATCTTCGTGGAAGGAAGCCTATCATCAGTGCAAAACACACTCGCAGTCCTGAAGGATTTTGAGGAGATGTCGGGACTATCTATAAGCATTAAAAACTGCATTTTTTCCTTCGGGCCTCTCAGATCAGGAAACAGAGCAAATCAGAACATCTACGGGCTTAACGCAAGGCATTTTGCCTATCCGGTACTGATAGGGTCTAGTTTTAATCCTATTCTACTGCAAGTGCTCAGTTAAGTGATTGTAGTATATAGGGTATCGAATCCACAGAGACTCTGGTCTCGATAGATAAAGAACCGTAGGAATTTAAACTAAGAAGAAAGCAATTTGTAGTAAACTAAATAGCAAAGCAAGAAAGTAAACAAGTAGCAGATTATCGGTCGTGAAAGCAGTTAATTAAAGGCGCTAAATCTAGGGTGTTCTCAGGAAATCAGACAAGCAGACAAATCAATCAGTCAGGATCTAATTAAGCATAGTTCTAGAACTCAAATCACGGATATAGAATTAACCAAATCTCTTTTCGAAAATTCTCTAAGTCTAAGTGCAGCAATCCAAATTTCTTTGCAATTACTAACAGATTAAACCAGCATTAATTTCAAGTTCGATATGCTCACAATTAAACTAAACCAAATCTCTTTGCGAATAATTCAATTGCTCAACCTAAATAGTTCAGACTCTAAACCACACTCTCGTGTCGTATTTAGCAACCTAAGATCTAGATTCTAATTGATCAGGTTAGAACTAGCATTAAGCACAATTTAGATCGAAGAACATTCTATTCATGTGAATCCTTAACTGATTTAAAAAGTCTAGCAAGTCATGAAATCCTTAATGAGAAACCCTAAACCTAACTATGAATCTACTCAGACATGATTAATGAAACAGAAATCATAGAATTAATAGAAATCATAAAAGAGAATAAATAAACAAAGGGGTTCGAAATCTTCTCCAAAATAAATGAAGTACATGATTAGATCAGCCCCCAATAGCTCTAAAAACTCTATGCTCTTAATTATGAAAGCGTAAGTAAAATAAACACCAAAATCCTAATTATATAGGCATAATCCCGGTTGGGGCTTCTTTGTAAATACTGGAAACTTCTGGGCCAAAGTGCAAAATCTTCATTCTTCATTAAACCGCCGAATTGGCCCATCTCGCTAGTGTGTCGATCGACACCAAAGGTGTGTCGATCGACACCAAAGGTGTGTCGATCGATGCATGATCTCAAAATCGGACAGTGAGCTCAATCTCTCGGCCAAACACTCCAAAAATCCCCAAAATGCTCCAATATCTCCAATTCTGCTCCAAACCTGATTATACCTGTAATAGACTCTAAAAGAACACAAAAAGACACTAAAACACAATTATATCATGGCATAAAACCGGTAAAAACCATGATATATCAACTCCCCCACACTTAGCCTTTGCTTGCCCTCAAGCAAAACAGAGAACTAGAATGTAGTGAAGAGGTTTGAAAACTCTTCAGAAACTCTTTTCATCGTTGAAGCAGCAACACTCAGATTCCCCTTAGTAATCCACATGAAAGAATCAACCTGCAGACATCAAGACCAACACATACTTCCCCCACACTTAGCAACTGTCCTAAGTAAACGCCACAATCACATTCACGCATTCAAATTCTCCCTACTGACTTCTGCAAGTATTTAAGTGTGGTCTCACCTAAGGAGTATTGATCTAAGGGCACATGGATTCTTACCTTGCCAGCTCTAGACCACCAAACTGTCTTTCTTTAGTTCCTTTCTTCTCTTTTCCCTTCCTTAACAACTGATTTTTCCCGCATTGGGTATCATTTTATTTTTTATTATCAGTGTTCTTCCCGATTTTGGGTGTACTTTGGATCTTTCCATGGATCGCACAGGAGGTAATAGTGGTAGCTACCACTCCCGTGACCACTTCGAAGCTATTAGTTGGTTCTTTTCCATAGATACACAGGAGGTAATAGGGGTCTCTACCACTCCCGTGACCACTTCAAAGTTCCTAGCTTATCCTCAGTTTTTATTACTCTTATTCTTTTTATATGGAAGGGGAGAAGGGAACCAAATAGGACAGGTTCACAGGCTGTGTCAGAACCAACAAGGGAGTCCGACTCAAGGTATACCAAGCCCTTAGGTGAGAAATTAAAGTCAGGATTAATTTTGAAGTCAGTAAAAGGATCCTCTGATACCTGAAGCGATGTGGGTGTTCTCAGTAGGCTGATCTGTGTCTGGGTTTTCTAATAGTCAGAGATAATCTGCAATTTCATCTCAATGGTCACTTAAGTTCCTGCAAATGCTGCTAATCTTCTCAAAAAATCATTGTTTCTTACTTAAACAATTTTGACTCAATAAAATAAAATTTTTGAAAAATTTAACTGACTCTAAGAAAACAAAAAGAAAGAAGTTAGTAGAACCTCCCCCACACTTAAGACACACTGTCCCCAGTAGTGTCAAGCGAGGGATTGGCAAAAAGAAATAAAAATTTGTTTAAGAAATGGTTGAGTTCTGTCGGATTTTACCTCTGTCGCTCAGGCATCGATCGTTGCACTAGGTGCATCGACCGTTGCTGTGCGATTTTTCATTGTAACGATCGACACAATGGTGTGTCGATCGACGCATTGCGTCTGTCGGAGACCTGCAAACAAAAACTCACCAAAACCAAAAACCAAACGTAAAATCAAACGAAAACACCAAAAATGAATAAGAAAACACTAAAAACCTATCAGTGGGTTGTCTCCCACTCAGTGCTTGTTTAACGTCAATAGCTTGACGCTCCAGCTGATTTAGGTGGAGGGTGTATCATCCAGAGGCAGAATATGACCTTCTGGAATCTCGGCCTTAGCCCAATAATGTTTCACCCTCTGTCCATTCACAGTGAATTCAGTACCGTCTTTGCCAGTTAGAACGACAGCTCCATATGGACGCACCTCTTTGATTGTGAAAGGACCAGACCACCTTGATTTCAGCTTACCTGGAAACAAATGCAAACGAGAGTTATACAAAAGTACCTGATCATTAGGCTCAAACTGTCTGGAGACAATCTTCTTGTCATGATATGCCTTAGTCCTCTCCTTGTACAGCTTTGAGTTCTCATAAGCAAAATGTCTAATCTCATCCAACTCATTAAGCTGCACTAATCTCCTCTCTGCAGCAGACTTAAGATCAAAGTTCATCTGTTTTACAGCCCATGCTGCTTTGTGCTCAAGCTCCACTGGCAGATGACATGCTTTTCCATATAGCAGATGGAATGGAGTGGTCCCAAGCGGTGTCTTGAATGCTGTCTTGTAAGCCCATAATGTGTCATCCAACTTTGCTGCCCAATCTTTCCTTGTCTTTCCAACTGTCTTCTCAAGGATCTCCTTAATTTACCTGTTAGAAACCTCGACTTGTCCACTAGTCTGAGGGTGATAAGGAGTAGCGACTCGGTGATGAACTCCATGCTTTTTCAGCAGCTTCTCGAAGACCTTATTGATAAAATGAGATCCTCCATCACTAATCACTATACGAGGCACTCCAAATCTGGGGAAAATGATGGTCTTAAACAGCTTAATGACCACCGAAGAATCATTGGTTGGACTAGCTATTGCTTCAACCCACTTAGACACATAGTCCACAGCAACCAAGATGAATTTATTTCCATAGGATGAGGGAAAAGGACCCATGAAATCTATGCCCCAGCAATCAAAAACCTCAACTTCCAGAATGAAATTCTGAGGCATCTCATGCTTCTTGCTGATTTTCCCTCTCCTCTGACAGGCATCACACTGAGAGATGAAAGAGTGAGTGTCTCTGAACATTGTAGGCCACCAGAAACCTGCTTGCAGAACCTTAGACACAGTCTTGAATGTAGCAAAATGTCCAGCATAATCTGATCCATGACAGTGGAAGAGGATGTCTGGAACTTCTGATTCAGCAATGCATCTCCTGTAAAGACCATCTGAACAGTGCTTATAGAGATAAGGCTCATCCCAGTAATATCTTCTAAGTTCCCTAAAGAACTTTTTCTTTGCATAACCCTTTAAATCATCTGGTTCAGTCTCAGCAGCAAGGTAATTAGCTATATCCGCATACCAGGGTCGATCAGAGGTTGCTACAGCTGCAATTTCGAAGTCATAATTCCCAATTATGATCCTGAAGGATTCTCGGTTCGTATCAGGTATGCATCGAACGTTGCGTGTGCATGTGTCGATCGTTGCTTCCCCGATACGGTGCGATTGTCCCGACAGTTCTGCAACTCGTTGCATACGTCCATCTGAAAAATTGTACCAATCATGTTGACGTTTTTCTCGGGCAAATAATCATTTATGGGCACGTCTTCTTCAACCAGCATCCTTGAAAGATGATCAGCAACTCCATTCTCAACTCCCTTTTTGTCCCTCACTTCAATATCAAACTCCTGAAGCAACAGAATCCATCTCAACAATCTTGGCTTAGCATCCTTCTTCTGCATCAGATACTTCAGGGCTGAATGATCAGTATGAACAATCACTTTGGAGCCAACAAGATAGGGGCGGAATTTCTCGAAAGCAAAGACAACAGCCAACAGCTCCTTCTCCGTGGTTGCATAGTTTCTCTGCGCATCATCTAGTGTCCTACTAGCATAATAGATAGCATGAAGCTTTATGTCCTTTTTCTGTCCCAGAACAGCTCCTACAGCAAAGTCACTTGCATCGCCTCAAAAGGTAGATCCCAATCTGGTGGCTGAACTATTGGAGCAATTACTAATACCTGCTTGATTTGTTCAAACGCAGTCTGACAGTCTGCATTGAACTCAAATTTGGTATCCTTACACAGCAAAGCAGTTAGTGGCCTAGCAATCTTACTGAAGTCTTTGATGAACCGTCTATAGAAGCCAGCATGTCTAAGAAAGCTTCTTATAGACTTAACAGAATCAGGCGCCTGAAGGTTGGTCATTACCTCAATCTTAGCGCGGTCCACTTCGATCCCTGCTTCAGATACTTTATGTCCAAGAACAATACCATCTCTGACCATGAAGTGGCATTTTTCCCAGTTAAGGACCAAGTGCTTCTCTTCGCATCTAGTCAGCACCTTGCACAGATTATCTAAGCATTCATTATAAGATGATCCATAGACTGAGAAGTCATCCATGAATACCTCCATAAAGTCCTCAATCATATCAGTGAATATGGACATCATGCATCTCTGGAAGGTGGCAGGAGCATTACAGAGTCCAAAAGGCATCCTACGGTAAGCGAATGTGCCATATGGACAAGTGAAAGTGGTTTTTCCCTGATCTTCTGGGTGGATAGGAATCTGAAAGAAACCTGAGTATCCATCGAGGAAGCAGAAGTAAGGATGATTGGCCAACCTTTCCAGCATCTGATCAATGAAAGGCAAGGGAAAGTGATCCTTTCTGGTTGCAGCATTCAGCTTCCTGTAATCTATGCACATCCTGTGACCCGTCACAGTCCTAGTAGGGATCAACTCATTCTTCTCATTCTTCACAACTGTGACTCCGCCCTTCTTAGGTACTACATGGACTGGACTTACCCAATCACTGTCTGAAATAGGATAGATGATTCTAACATCCAGGAGTTTCATAATCTCCTTCTTAACCACTTCCTGCAGATTAGGATTAAGCCTTCTCTGATGCTCAAAAAATGTCTTAGACTCATCCTCAAGATGTATCCGGTGCATGCACAGCTCCGGTGAGATACCTGAAATGTCATCAAGAGAATAGCCAAGAGCTTTGCGATGCTTGCGCAACTTGCTTAGCAGTAAAGTGAGCTCTGCGTTGTTCAAACTAGCATTAACAATCACTGGATAAGTTGAATTTGGTCCAAGAAATGCGTACCCTAGCCCGGATGGAAGTTGTTTCAGCTCTATTTTCGGAGCTTTTCCTCGGCCCAGTCCTTGTCGACTTACAACGACCGATGCTTATCTGGTGTCGATCGTTGCATCATCGCGTCAGACACTTCCACCTGCATTGCTACTTCAACAGAATCCATTAGTCTTGCATAGCACATCGCTGGCTCGTCCTGCAAGTACTCCAGCTCCAATATAGAGCTCAGTAAAGCTCTTTCCAGTGGATCTTCAGTATGTGACCTGTGAAAGTACTCTGCAGCCAAATCACCTAGTGTGTCCACATAGAAGGTCAGTCCGTTGATGGTTGGCCTTTTTGCCAGCTTGTTCATATCAAAACTCATCTTCAGATCACCCACATTCAGAACTATTTTACCTCCTTGACAGTCAATCATCGCACCAGCTGTAGCTAAGAAAGACCTGCCTCAAATTAGTGGATCTTTTGGCTCCGCTCCATACTGCAGAACCACAAAGTCAGTAGGAATCACACATTAACCAATCATTATAGGCACATCCTCCAATATTCCTTCGGGAATCCTGATCGTTCTGTCTGCTAGAACCAGTGATATCCTAGTGGGTATAAATTCAGTCATCCCGAGCCTCCTAGTAACTGAGAGAGGCATAAGATTCACACTGGAACCAAGATCACATAGAGATCTTTCGAATCTCTCCCTGTAGATAATACAATCTAATACAAAGCTTCCTGGATTCTTTAACTTATCAGGAATTCTGCCTTGAATTACTGCACTACACACCTCATTGATCATCATTACACTCTCCTCATCAGACCACTTTCCAGCAATCATATCCTTAAGACATCTCCTCATCACAGGAGAGGTTTCCATGGAGTCAATCAAAGGCACTTCAACCTTCACCTTTTTAATGAACTCCTTGCACTTGGCATACTGCCTATCGTTTTTAGCTTTTCTGGGGTTCTTGGGATAAGGTACTTTAAGCTTGTAAACCCTCTCGGTCGATTGTTTCGGTTTCTCTGGTTTTGAACCCTCAGCAGTCGCCTTGCATCGACCGTCACTGGAGTTGTGTCGATCGTTGCTGGGTGACTTTGTGACGACAGTTTCTTCGTTATCGCTTTGCATCAACTGTTGCTTGGTGGCGTCGATCGATGCATCGCGAATGTCACGGATCCCATCTTCCAATTCTTCAATTTCCACGAGTTCTTCCACACTCAACTGCCTTTTCTGGTTAGGTAACAACTCCTTACCACTTCTCAAAGTTACTGCATTGCATTGGTACTTGGGATTAGCGTCAGTTCGTCCTGGGAGATATCCATCTTCCCTCTGAGCATATCCAGTAGTTCTTGCAACCTTAGCATCAAGCTCCTTCATGTGTGCGCTCAGGTATTCAAACTTCCCATTCAGCTCCTTATAGACTGTATCTATCTTCTTGTCGATGTCTGCAGCACTCTTAGTCTGACTCTCCAGCAGCTGTTTCATCATTGCATCCATCTTACTCCCATGAGCAGTGGCTGCAGGAGGAGTCTGATAAGATGAAGATCCATAGGTTCTCTGAGTACCTTGTCCAAAAGACTTCTGAAAATCACTAGTATGTCCAAAGCTTGAAGAGTTCTTATTGCTTGTGAAGGCACTCCTTTGTCCTCCATTGAAGAATTTGTTTCCCTGCTAATTACCAAATATGTTACCTTGGAAACCAGATCCTCCAATGTAATTCACATCTTCCTCCTTGTTCTCTTCATCAGCTCCCAAAATCTCTACTTCCTGAGCAAAGTGTACTCCCTTCTTCTCGGCCAGAAGATTACAAACAGTGTCCAGCCTAGATCTTATATCAGCCATCTCCGAGTTCTCTACACTTCCACCAGATTTCTTCCTCCTATCATCCATAGTCTTGCAACTATTGCTGCTCACTAAGTTCTCAATCAACTGCTTAGCTTGTGCAGGAGTCCTGGTGTTGAAGTTTGCATTGCTGGAGTTATCCAGCGCAGACTGATAAGGAAGATCTATGCCTCTGAAGAAAATACCTAGCAATGTGACCTCAGTGAATCCATGGTGTGGCCAGTCACGCTGGTACTTCTTGAATCTCATCCATGCAGCTTTCAAAGGCTCCACAGATCCTTGGAAAAATGTGAGTATGTCCTTTCTAGACTGGTCTGAACGTGCATCATCATAGAAGTGGCGCAGGAACTCACTCTTCAGGGCGCTCCAAGTATCAAACTGCCCAGGTGGCAGTTGCTTCAGCCATGCAGCAGCGTCTCCAGCGAGACTGTGTGGAAAAAGCTTAAGAAACAGATAATCCTGGCAGACTCCATCATACTTCATGCCAGTGATTATATCCTCAAACTGATCAATGTGATCCATAGGCTGCTCCGTAGGGTAACCATGGAAGGCATTCTGTCTCATCAGCGAGTAGTAGATGGTCTTAATCTCAAAATCATTCCTCTCAAATCCAGGAATCACTAAAGCTGACCGGTTTGCATGGTACTCATCCGGTCTGTTGTAGTCAGCTAAAGTCCTCTCATGGACAACCATCTGTCTACCTTGAGCTTGTCCTTGGGCTTGCGCCTGCGGTTGTGGCTTAGGTTCCTCAATATCCGGGATCACACATCCCTCAGCATCAATCCTCTGCCCAGCAGCATTGTAAGGATTGTTATCTCGGTCCCTCAGGGTACCTTGAGCATCAGGCATAATGATTAGCTTCTGTACCACCATCCTTGCTCTTCTTTCTCTTCTGTTGGTCCTCTCTAGACGTCCAAGTTCTTCAAGTCCGAGATTAACTAAGTTCGGGTTCTGATTACTTCGAGTTTCACGCGTCTGCATAAACTGTCTGTAATAGTCAAGCAACGATCAATGCTATCAGTGCAACGATCGATTCAATCTCAGAATCGCCTAGTGACGATCGACACAAAGGTGCAACGATCGATGCAAAGCGAAATCGGTACCTGCGACAGAGAGAAAACAGAGAAAAATTTAGTAACCAAAATAAAAAAAAACGAAAACAAAAAACAAAGAAAATAAAAATCCTATTAGAAACCCTAAGTTCGATCCTATCGAAGACTCTAAGAGTCCCCGGCAACGGCGCCAAAAACTTGATAGGGTCTAGTTTTAATCCTATTCTACAGCAAGTGCATAGTTAAGTGATTGTAGTATATAGGGTATCGAATCCACAGAGACTCTGGTCTCGATAGATAAAGAACCGTAGGAATTTAAACTAAGAAGAAAGCAATTTGTAGTAAACTAAATAGCAAAGCAAGAAAGTAAACAAGTAGCAGATTATCGGTGGTGAAAGCAGTTAATTAAAGGCGCTAAGTCTAGGGTGTTCTCAGGAAATCAGACAAGCAGACAAATCAATCAGTCAGGATCTAATTAAGCATATTTCTAGAACTCAAATCACGGATATATAATTAACCAAATCTCTTTGCGAAAATTCTCTAAGTCTAAGTGCAGCAATCCAAATCTCTTTGCAATTACTAACAGATTAAACCAGCATTAATTTCAAGTTCGATATGCTCACAATTAAACTAAACCAAATCTCTTTGCGAATAATTCAATTGCTCAACCTAAATAGTTCAGACTCTAAACCACACTCTCATGTCGTATTTAGCAACCTAAGATCTAGATTCTAATTGATCAGGTTAGAACTAGCATTAAGCACAATTTAGATCGAAGAACATTCTATTCATGTGAATCCTTAACTGATTTAAACAAGTCTAGCAAGTCATGAAATCCTTAATGAGAAACCCTAAACCTAACTATGAATCTACTCAGACATGATTAATGAAACAGAAATCATAGAATTAATAGAAATCATAAAAGAGAATAAATAAACAAAGGGGTTCGAAATCTTCTCCAAAATAAATGAAGTACAAGATTATATCAGCCCCCAATAGCTCTAAAAACTCTCTGCTCTTAATTATGAAAGCGTAAATAAAATAAACACCAAAATCCTAATTATATAGGCATAATCTCGGCTGGGGCTTCTTTGTAAATACTGGAAACTTCTGGGCCAAAGTGCAAAATCTTCATTCTTCATTAAACCGCCGAATTGGCCCATCTCGCTAGTGTGTCGATCGACACCAAAGGTGTGTCGATCGATGCATGATCTCAAAATCGGACAGTGAGCTCAATCTCTCGGCCAAACACTCCAAAAATCCCCAAAATGCTCCAATTCTGCTCCAAACCTGATTATACCTGTAATAGACTCTAAAAGAACACAAAAGACACTAAAACACAATTATATCATGGCATAAAACCGGTAAAAACCATGATATATCAGGTACCTTGGTGTCCCAAACAGAATTGCGCTCCTCTTCTTCAGTCAATTAAAGCGAAAATCTCTACTTGGACAGCTCGTTCCCTTTCCTTTGCTGGTCGTTTATTATTGATAAAATCAGTGATAAATGGGATAACACACTTTTGGTGTGCAAACTTCATACTACCAAAGTCAATTATCAAGGCGATCAATACACTTTGCAATAGCTTTCTATGGAGTGGCCAAATCAATAACAGATATTCAGCTAGAGTCTCTTGGTCAACTATTACTACACCTAAGTCAGAGGGAGGTTTGGGATTAGAGGACCTGGTTACCTGGAATGTGGCTTCCTCGCTGAAGCTAATTTGGCTTCTGTTTTTTAGAGGTGGATCTCTTTAGGTGGGCTGGTTCAAAGCGAAGATCTTGAGCGGAAAATAAAAGAAAAACAGAAACATTCTTGGCCAGTCAACAAGTTAATTCGGATGAGAAGTAAGACGTATAATTGGATCAAAGTGACAGTGGGAAATGGTGCCAATACCAGTTTTTGGTGGGATAACTGGTCTCTTATGGGAAACCTTAACTTGGCGTTTTTAAATGATCCATCTTTTCGGCGAGCTATTCCTAAAGATGCTACTATGAGTGACTTATGTGGTGATGGCGACTGGAACTTGCCTGCAGCAAGATCAGAGAATCAAGTCACATTGCAGGCTTACCTTACTACAATATCTCTTACTGAATTGCAAGATTCTTACTCTTGGGAGCCAGACAGCAAACCGTCTCAGAAGTTCTCCACGGGTCATATATATTCACTCATCCGAAAACCGTCACCTGCAGTCAACTGGAGCAGAATTTTCTGGAACTCAGAAGGCGTGCCGAAGCATAATTTCTTGGTATGGCTCTTCACCCTCGATCGCTGCCCAACTAGAGATCATCTGCTTGCTTGGGGTTTGCAGGTGGAGCCGAACTGCCTTCTTTGTAACACCTCGGCAGAAAGCAGAAACCACCTCTTCTATGTCTGCAACTTCACGAGATCAATTTGGCTTCTAAGCAACGCTGCGGTCTAACAAACCAACCAACCGACTGGTCAGGTACTTTGGAAAGTTTAATGCAGCTAAGAGGAAAGAAGAACCATATCCGAGTAATCCTAATAGCTTGACAGTTAGTGATTTACCTCATCTGGAAAGAAAGGAATGATATACTACACCGGAAGATATTCAGATTGTTCTCTGCGATTGTGGCACAAATCGACATGTATGTCAGAAATAAAATCTCTGATTCAGAGAAGAAGCGCCAGTAAAATACTCTGAGATAATGCGCTTTTGGTTGGCCACAGACTCCTCCATAATCAACCAACATCAGCTCTAATCCTATCTTTGATCTGAATCCTCTCCCTTATCACTCTCTCTCTCACTGGTTGGTCTTTCACAGTCGACACTTTCAAGACGTTGGTGAACAACAAAATTCCTCATTAACTATGGGCATTATCTTTGGGCTAGACTATTAACAAACACTTTTGGTTATCTTAATGGGTTTTTTTAAGGGTTTTCTACCTTAGGGCTATTTCAAACTATCTGTGGGCTTGTAACATTTTACATTTTATGCTTTCAATAAAAGATCCTTAAAAAAAAAAAAAATTAGACATTTTCGGTTTGGTTTAAAATGTAATAAAGTATATATGCAACGAGGCCTGTTAAGTTATTAAAAAAAAACTCCCCAAGATTGGCCTTAACAAGCCCAACCTATAAGACAGTACCGATATATTCCACGTTGGATACATGTCCACGTGGACCCTCGTTATTGGAGGTAATCTCCACCATGTGAAAAAGATAATTCTCAATAAATTAAAAAATAAACAATAAGAAAAATCTCTTTCTTCTTCTCCACTCATCCTCTCGCAGGAACCTCCAATGGCGAGAGTTCTAGTCTCGTCTCCATCTTCGTTCTTCGGTTCGCCTTTGATTAAACCGTCTTCTTCTTCCCGTCACGGAGAAGGAAGCGTTCAATTTCTACCATACCGGAGTAATAAGCTTTTCAGTAACTCTACAACTGTACGGTTTAGCTTGAACGAGATTCCTCCTTTCCATGGCTTGGAATCATCGGCTGACATCGGAGCGATTCTCACAAGAGCAGAGTCTCTCTTCTATACAATAGCCGATGCAGCCGTCGTTGGAGCTGATTCCGTCACCGGAGGCGCCGCATCAACTGATTCCGCCGTGCAGAAGAGTGGTGGTTGGTTTGGTTTCATCTCCGATGGTATGGAATTGGTGCTTAAGGTAAGTTTTAAGCAGCTGATTTCGATCTCTCTGTGTAAATTTAAACCAGCTGATTCCGAAATTGATTAAGTTTCTCTATTGGATTTTTGTAGTTTTTGAAAGATGGACTTACGGCAGTTCATGTCCCGTACGCTTATGGGTTTGCGATTATCTTGCTTACGATTATTGTCAAAGCAGCGACCTACCCTTTGACAAAGCAACAGGTGATTAGCCTTAATCTTAGTAGCAAATGTTCAATAGATTATGAATTTGTGAGTATCTTGCTTTCAATTCTGTAGGTTGAATCAACGCTTGCGATGCAAAATCTTCAACCGAAAATTAAAGCCATTCAACAACGTTACGCAGGGAATCAGGTGATCTTTTGGCTACAAAATTAGTTGTTCTGGATGATCAAGTCTGACTCTTTGTTTATATCTAGGAGAGAATACAACTAGAGACGTCACGTTTGTATAAACAAGCTGGTGTAAATCCATTGGCAGGTACATTTCTATAAGTTATGCTTTTTGTGAGTACTGGTTATTGTTATATTGCTACTTTGTCATTCATCAAGTGTGTTTATTATATTCAAATTTCTTGTTTGTTTTGATGTTAGGTTGCTTACCAACTTTAGCCACCATACCAGTTTGGATTGGTCTATACCAAGCTCTCTCCAACGTGGCCAACGAGGTACAATGATATTTCCTTATGTCTCTTTTAATCAATAGTTTCACTAAACAGACCAGAAAAGTTAGTTGGTAGGTTTTGTTTATGTATCTTCTAATTGTGCTGAAATTAAACGTTTAACTTGCAGGGTCTCTTTACAGAAGGTTTCTTTTGGATTCCCTCTTTAGGTGGACCAACAAGTATAGCTGCTCGGCAGAGTGGTTCCGGCATCTCATGGCTTTTTCCGTTTGTGGTATTGAGAAAAAAAAAACACATCCTCTAACTTTTCGCTATAACCTACATGTATACAATCTCCTATACTAAAATATATCCTTAATGCAAGTAAAGGTTTTGTGTGCAGTGAACCTTATCATACTCTAATGTTGTTCGGTGGTGCAGGATGGGCATCCACCATTGGGGTGGTCTGACACCGCCGCGTATCTTGTTTTGCCTGTTCTCCTTATTGTCTCCCAGTATGTGTCAATGGAGATTATGAAGCCTCCTCAAGTGAGAAATAACTGAAGCTTCTTCCTTTGTTATTCTTATCCACTAAAACATTTTGATATGGTTGTCAAAACTGTAAGCCCACTTTCATTTCTTTTTGCAGACAGACGATCCTGCCCAGAAGAACACACTTCTTGTTTTCAAGTTTCTACCACTCATGATCGGCTACTTTGCATTATCTGTCCCATCAGGATTATCTATCTACTGGTTGGTTTCCCTCTAACTTGAAACGTTCATCTAGCCATCTTTACATTCTTAAATTGACTATAAGACAGGTCTTACTCAATTTTCATATATGTATGGGAGCACATTCAGTATATATTAACCTAAGATGCCTTCATTCTCAAAATATATATAAGACAAGGGAACACACATGAAGGATAGATTAACCTAGATGGCTTCATTCTCAGAATGTATATAAGATGTGTAAGAACTCCTAGTAATACGAAGCTTGTTCGTGGATTAAGAGGAAACGCATCTAGTTTTATAGTTGATACTTACTGGTTAGATTTGATGGTCCTAGTGAATTGTATACTTTTTTTTTTTTTGGTCAACTAGTGAATTGTATACTTAAACCCTGCTTCCTAATGTTTAAACCTTCCAATGATATTTTAGGTTCACAAACAATGTACTTAGCACTGCCCAACAAGTATGGCTGCGTAAACTAGGCGGTGCAGCGCCGGCAGTCAATGAAAACGCAAGCGGAATAATAACTGCAGGACGGGCAAAGAGATCTATTGCTCAGCCTGACGATGCTGGCGAACGGTAAGTGAATCTCTGTATTAATTATTGTTTGCAATATTTTTTTCTTAGTAAGTATATGAAATTAAATTGGAGTACAACAGATTTAGACAATTAAAAGAGCAAGAGAAGCGGAGCAAGAAGAACAAGGCAGTTGCAAACGATACAGTTGAACCGCTAGAATCTCAGTCTGAATCAGAAGAAGGGTTCGATGATGAGGTAATAGTTTCACAATTCATTAATGGAAATGGAGTAAATGAACACATGATTTTGTTAAAAACTTAAAAGCAAGTGGTGGAACAGGAAGAAGAGGTTCGTGAAGGAGCGTTAGCTTCGAGCACAAGCAAGCCAGTTCCTGACGTTGGCCAACGAAGAAGCAAAAGATCGAAGAAGAAACGCACTGTATAAACCAAAAACAAACTAAATTGCAAGGAAGGGAAAGAGAGGGAGATATGAGTCTTCTCCTTTAGTTTGATCTTGCATATACCAAGTCCGGCAATATCTAAACGTTTGTTAAAAATTAGGGCAAAAGGTCATTCTAAAGTGAAATGCAGTAGTTGATCAAAAGTAAATTGTTTTTATTTCTTGTATGATTCTTTTTTGATAAAGGATATTCTATTTAAATTGCAGAAAGAAAAAGAAAATGTTGTTACAGTGCCTGGCCCAACAGCAATAGCTTATCACAATTTTTTAAAAAGAACCTATGAATCAAACCCATTTGTAGAATAGAAGCCCAAATTGGAAACAACAGTAGGTGAAGAGAAGCTTTGGGGATGACGATCATCACCTTCCCATGGCCAACCAGGAGGAACTCTGTTGCAGAGAAATTAATTTGCGATGGTTTATCCGGCCAACCAGAGTTGCATCATAGAGGAGGAGAAAGCTGGACGATCAATTCGAAGACTTGATATCCTATTCTTGACCACGGTTTTTATTTCGATGACAATGGAGTCAACTGCTGAGAAGTGGTTCCGATGCAGACGATTGTTACGCTCCTTCCACAGCATATAAATTGTCGCCTGCAATCCCAACAAAGTAAGAGTTTTCTTTTTTTTGACCCTCTAAACGATCGGATATCCAGTAACAGACTCTCCAGGTTTCTTTGAGAATTGAAGTTGCAAATTCTTGCTATTTCAGACTATCCAGTAACAATGGAGTCAAATTCTTCTTATCATAAATGTATTAACAACGTAAATGTCTGTACTATGACTTCCAAAATGTCCACTTAGTTTTTGTTAGCATTTCTTTTGTAAACTTGCGTAACAGACAATTTCCCATGAATAAACAACAATTACTTCCTCACAAAAATTTGGAGTGGACATCGATTAGGTAAAATAGAGAGAATATATGAAGTTTGGGACTGGGCTAATGAGGGAGAAAGGTTCGTACGATTCTCAAATTCTCGAAGTAGCACAAGCAGACAAAGACCTCTTGCTTTGTCGTTTGTCGTTTGTCGTTTGTCGTTTGTCGTACTGATGTGTTTTTCAAACATATTACTAATTTGAACCAATAAAACTTATCTTCTTTTTTTTTGCCCTGAAGGATAATTTTCGTTACAAAGGAAATACAAAAAGTTTTACAAAGAGATATGACAAAGTTGGCGAGCAATCATAACTCCCAAAACCAAAAAACCTACAAATAAAACAAAACAAAAGATCCAAACCGTTGATAAAAATCAACATAGATTAAGACACCCAGCCAAGGAAACCGCTATGAATTAAGAGAGGAAATAAGTGAAGCATTCAAAATTGAATTTTATTACGTTAAATTTACTGAGGTTCATTATATTGTTTCACCGAAAAACCCACGAGACAATTGTATACATATAAACCATTAAAGACGAAAAAACACACATTTTACCATTCAAAAACTAACGACCAAATGTAAGAAGAGAAACCTCAAATCATATAGCAAGAGTCAGAGAATCCGAATTCAAAGGCAAAAGACCAGAAGAAATACTAGTCATATGATGTGACTCACGAGTCAAAAAGCATGAATTTTATAACATTTCTTATAGTTTAGAAGTTTAAGAAACTAAATAGAACTGAATCAATATGTTCATGATCTTGTTGCCTCCAAACTTAATAGAAACCACTCTCTTTTACATTTAACTTGCCTTATTCCGAAAGGAGTGTATTGCAGTATGCGGTTTATCCTTCTGATGCTTGTCGAATGTGTCTTGGAGGGATTTTGTGTGTCTCTTTTCCTAGAGTAATTGTGTAACGACCTGTTTCTTCAGATACTGAACATAACTTTTCAATTCCATGACAAACGTTTACATCCTCGTGAGCCACAATCACCATCCACACAATTCACAATCTCAATCTGATAAACGTTTATTTTGTTAAATCCATCTCAAACGTTTTGCAAAAATAACTTGAAATCTTTTTAAAATATCGAAAGAAAAACTTTATTCTTTACACCGAAATGAACTAAAAAAAATCCCGTTTCCCAGAAACATTGCACCACACCCGACCGTCTACTCTTGGAACTCTTCGAGATTGCCTGTAAAACAGAGAAGGATGAGTAATTTGGATAAAATTAGTGTGTTGGTCCTACGGACCCACGAACTTATCTTGATAACCAACAAACAACAAAACACAAGAACAATGTTAATATCACCTCATAAGTATCACTGGCATTCACATACCAAACAAGACACCTACTCTTGTTAGACTCCGCACAGATACTCGAGAACTCTCTCGATATTCGTGTTCTCTAGTCTCATTGATTTCCAAAGTTAACACCCTGAAGACCCCATGGTCCCCACGTATTTTCCGCAAGATCACAGCCCCCTTCATCTCGTGGTATCACCAACATCATTGCCATCACCGACTTTCCCAAAAGGGCTTGTCGCGCCCCTTGACGAAGGATACTTCACCTCCATGTACTTCGGCCCACATGCCCTGCAAGCAAGAGTAATCTCTACACAACAACAACGATATGTTAATACCATTCATACAATCAATCAACGTTTTCGGTTTAGTGATAACTTAATTTTCTAGGAGCTTTCATTCGCATCACCACAAGTTAACAATTATATCTAACGTTCTATCTAGCTAACCTAATACTATCAGTGGACTTATGTCCTGCTATTTTCGAATGATAAAAGATAGAATTCATGATTGGTACTCACCTTAGCCACAATGAGAACAACACTTATTAGACAAAATTTCTACTACCAGTTAGATGACACGCTTTCCTATACCCCACTTCCAAATGAGTTCACTTTAACGCCTTTCCATTACCGTGAATTGTAGACAATCCATTTCCAATGGATCCTCCTCAAGGTAGTCTATTACATGCCACAATGATTCATCCACTTCCAAATGGATCATCCACAATGGTTTCCATTACCATGCCATAGTGGATCATCAGCTTTCAAATGGATTCTCCTTAACAGTATTCTATTTATGTGTCATATTGGATCCACTACCAAATGGATTCTCCTCAACGATTTTCCATCACCGTGCAACTATGGTGATGATTATCGCACAAGCAGATATCCTTGCTTATCCATCGTGAAATATGAGATTAACCATGTGCATTATGTCTACCTGAAATGTGAGGAACGACCCATAATGATTCCGCTACGATCACTCACCACGCTTCCGTTGTGCACTCCAATTTCAAAACCAAATTTAGAACTGACTTCCAACTCAATATTTCCTATCTTGTGATCCGATTGTGGTGTTTCCCAACCACCATCATATTGGTTTCTTTCCTCATTAAACTTTCCCTCTTTAACTTGATCTTTCAGCTTCTTACCAATCCGCCATTGTGTTTTCCTAACACTCTTATGTTGGATTTCCATTTCCAATATCTTGCCTTATTCACTTGCGCTTTCAACACACATAATTCAAAAATGCTATTGAAAAATTCCAAATGATATAGATCTTCTGGCAGAAGTAAGCTTCCTTCAGCCTGTCTTTGAGAAAATCCATTTTCTTTACCGTCTGTTGGATCATTTATGGCTCTAAATCTTGTCTCTCCCATACCTCGATATATCTTAAAGGGGTCTTGCAAGGCCTACCATACATAGCCTCGTATGGCGACATCCATATGCTCGAGTGGTAATTTTTGTATGCAAACTCAACCAGTGGTAGATAATTCACCCACGTTCCTTCCCAATCCATCACACAAGCTCTTAGCATATCCTCCAATGTCTGAATGGTCCGCTCAAACTGTTTATCCGTTTGCGGATGATATGTCGTACGGAAGTGCACTTTCTTCCTCATTGCCTTCTGAAAGGACTGAAGTAAATTTTGGATCTCTGTCTGGTATGATATTGACCGGCGTCATGTGCAATCTCACAATGAAATCCAAACACCTCTGGGCGAGAATATTGGCTCCATCCGTCTTCTTAATCGCCAGGAAATATGCAAATTTGGTGAGTCAGACCACGATTACCTAAATTGTGTTCTTCTTTCATGTTGTCCTTGGTAGCCCGATAACAAAATCCATAGTTACCATATCCCATTTCCATTCTAGTAATGGAAATCCTTGCAGTAATCCACTGGGAACTTTCCTTTATGCTTTCATTAGCTGACACGTCTGACAATGTGAAATCCAAGTATCAACATCTTTCCCCATATCATCCATGGTAGTACCGCCTTAGATCCTTATACATCTTGTAGTTACTCGGGTGAATTGAAAACTATGACTGATGAGATTGACTCAAAACCTCATCTTAACTCCTTATTCTTTGATACACAAACCCGGTTCTTAAATAGAAAGGTGTCGTTGGTCGATGTGCGGTACTCAACCACTTCCTTGTCGACCAAGTCTCGCAAGGCTCCATCCTTCTGATGGGCTTCCTTGATTTTCCGTAACATATCAGCTTGATCCAAAGCTTCTAGCCCAGTGACACGTTCTTCCGCTGTGATAGCACACAAGTGAAAATTTGCTAGAGTCGCCGCTAGCTCCTGCACTTCCTTATTTTCAGACACGGCTGTCTTTCTCCTGCTTAAGGCATTATCCACCTATTTAGCCTTCTCAGAATGATACTCGATCTCAAGATTGTAATATGCGAGAAGTTCGATCCATTTGTGCTGTCTCAAAACGCACAAAAACTCCACAACAGACCATTACATTTCCAATCCCACTGTTGATTCTCAAGTCGGACATAACATGAAGACATCCTCAAAATTTCAGCTTAATCAGACTTCAAATGTGTCGTCCACAGCTCATTGAAGTTGATGTCATAAAACTGGTTCCATGATTCCATACTTATAATATATTTGAACAGTTTTCTACTCTTTTTTTGTGCAACTAGCAACACAAATAACTCTTAATGCTTACTCCAATTATAACACTACCACTTTCTATTGATTCTTACAATAAAATCTTGCCATCGACCCATTTATATTGACTCACAACTTGTTTTGGTTCAACCGATAGCTGCATCCCAAACTCCAACGCAAATCTATCTCTTTTTGATGGTGATTTCCTTACATTAATTTATCTTGTAGTACCAAAAATCTCTTTGTAGTTGGTCCAACAACTCATTGATCGATGGTGATAAATACTTGTTCTCGATAATCACCTTATTCAAGTAACAGTTCTCCCTCTGGCTCCCCCTGAAACTTATGTCCCTATTCTTACAAACATGACATGTGCTATCATGGTTAACTAATTGGTCGGATGAATTATTTCTCTACCAAATCCTCTAGCTGTTTCTTATACTCAACTATCTCTGCTTCTCTAAACGATATGGTGTTTTTCCAAGGGCTCCGTCCCAGGATCCCACTTATCATAAAGACTAAAGCATCATTATTTGTTGTTGGCGGTTCTTGAAATGGCGTGAATACGTTCGCATATTCGACCACATTTAAATTCAGTCTTTTCCTTTGTAGCATCCTTGAATTGTTATGACTTCATAAGACAGTTTGATCAACAATCAAACAAGAACATATTCATACCATAATCCATAGCACCTCTTACGGTAAGTCGGATCGGGACGATTCTCTTCTTTTGGGAAAGAAGAGACCAAGGTCTATTCAAGAACATATTTTGTGTTCCGTGAATCCTTACGGTTCTCCGGGTAAACGTTTTTCAATCTGACAGTCGAAATGGTGACGAAAATCCGAGAAGACTCCTCCCATAACTTCTCTTATTGCGTCTCCAACACAAGGAGGCTCCTCCTCGACGAATATACATAGGCAAGAGTTTGACGGCTAGTGGATCTTCATTTTTGCAAGGCTTCATCGGAGGTTTCTCTCTTGCCGCTTTTTTTTATGGCAACACCTTTAAATATGAAAAGTGGGAAGGGAATGTAAGTTTACTAATGGGCTAGAGAGCTTTGGGATCACTTTTCTTTCAAATTTCTGGGCCAAAATTAGGACTGTGACAAAAAAAAAAATCGGATCCATTTGAGACTTCTCATTCCAGTGCTTTGCACCACACCCTAGTTTGACCGGGAAGAGACGTTGGCGTGCTAAGACTGGTCTTTTGTTAGTCTTGGCTTTTCCATATAAGTCATTAGTCTCTCCCTTCCTTCTAAGTTTGTGATTATTTTGTCACGTCGTTTGGTTTTTGCATTAACTATGGATAATTTTTTTTTCAGAGACAATAACTGGTGAGTAGAAGGAATGTGTCTTTCCGTTGAGAGTTAATAATACTCCTCACTGAAAATTTGTTGGTGTTAGTTTATCCAGAAAATAAAAACTTTATATACTTGTGCGAGATAATGAGGTTGTTATGTCTCATGGGAATAATATTTTCTTTTCTGAAGATTCACCGATGCAGTGACAAATCTATGTTAAGGAATAAGAGTTCACATGAACCTTGTTAAATTTATCTTTTACTAGTTTTTACATTAGTTTTTTAAAAGATTCGATGGATCAATTGGTAGTTGAGTTAATGTTCAACCCCTCATCTTTCAAGAGTTCAAACCCCTTTTCAATGTCCATTCTAATATGTTTTTAGTTACGCAGCTCCTATAATGTGATCTTGGGTTGGCCACTGCTCTCATGCCAAAATTATGCATTGATTAACTAGAATGGTGATTGGAAAAATAAAAGAAGATTTGGAGTTTAGAAACTTCATAAGTAGATTGAAGTTTCTCTTAGATTAGGATATAAAAAAAGGAAGGATGAAATTAGGTATGAGCAAAAAATATAAAACAGAAATATTGAACCGAATTTAAACCGATAAAATATTTAAATTGATCTTAAACTTCAATATCCAAATAATCAGAACCAAATCCGAATCGAATCAAAAATTGAATACCTAACATATTAATTATATTTAGATTTAATATAACAAATTTATCAAAAATTATAATTATCAGTTTTAACAATTTTCATATTAAAGAAACAAAATTCACTGGGAAAAAAAAATTCAAATAAGAAAATATTGTAAGATCAGAGGTTTTTGTTTTTGTGGTCTATAAAACCAGAAGTTTAAAATATGTAAGAAAATAGTATACAAACAAAAGAAGAAGGTAATAAGATATGAATTATAATGCTAAAAAATCGTTACAGTTCTTAGTTTTATGAAATGATCATCAATAGCTATTAAGAGCAGCTCCAGCGCCTGTCTCTTAGTGCTTTTGGGCTCAGATACATAGGGCTTTTGGAATAAAAATAAATGGTTTTGGGTTAATTAGCTAAGGGACGTCTCTTAAATAAGAGACTTTAGAGCCCGTCCCTAAAAAACGTGTCCTAAGCCGATTGGCTAATTTTTTTTTACGGTTTTCAGGTGCAAACCAGACCCGAGTTCATTTTCATTTGTTTTGCCTGTTGAGATCCGAGAGAGGTTTGTTGGCGATTGATAGGGCGATTTAGGGTTCTTCTTGTTCCTCTTCTTGCTACTGTAAATCTCTGTGTCGTAGTCGCCATTGATGAGTTTTTTAGCTTCTCTGCATGTTTATTACATGAATCTAGGTTTTTCTTCTGTTTTGGTAGCGATTTAATTCGGTTTTCGATTGGGTTTGATTTTGGGTCGGTTTTAGGGTTTGCTTATGGGGATTTGAGTAATCGATGCCTAGTTATCCCGTTTGGGTCTTGATTTGTGTTTGATTTCGCGTTGGATTTAACTGATTTAGGGTTTGATTTTGGGTCGGTTTTAGGGTTCGCTTATGGGGATTTGAGTAATCGATGCCAAGTTTACCCGTTTGGGTTTCGAATTGTGTTTGATTTCTTGTTGGATTTAACCGATATAGGGTTTCGGACCGATATTTTGTTCTACCTCGTTCTTGTGTTTGTTGATTATTTGTTGAGTAATCTGTCTACTTGTTGTGTGTCTGGTACTGTGAAATTTTGTTGAGAAGATTGTTCTCGACTTGGATCATCTAGATTGTATACTTGTTGTGTGTGTGGTACTGTGAAATATTGTTGATAAGATTGGTTTCGACTTGGATCATTTAGATTGTCTACTTGTTGTGTGTCTGAGACTGTGAAATTTTGTTGAGCAGATTGCTTTAGACTTGGATCATCTAGATTGTATACCTGTTGTGTGTGTGGTACTGTGAAATATTGTTTATAAGATTGGTTTCGACTTGGATCATTTAGATTGTCTACTTGTTGTGTGTCTGAGACTGTGAAATTTTGTTGAGCAGATTGCTTTAGACTTGGATCATCTAGATTGTATACCTGTTGTGTGTGTGGTACTGTGAAATATTGTTGATAAGATTGGTTTCGACTTGGATCATTTTGATTGTATACTTGTTGTGTGTCTGATGATTGTAAATGCTTTTGTTGTCATTGTTAAAAGCTCCTGTATATAGTTCTTTCTTGTGTTCATTTTGATTGTAAATGCTTTTGTTGTCATACTCTTTTCCTTTTTTCAGCAGAAGAATAGTCTTCAAAGCTTCTGATCATGGACCCTATCTTGAAAGAAGAGAGGAGAGAGATGAAGCGCCTCAAAGAATACTCTGACATGCTGGGATATGTTGCAGACGGAGAATATGGAATCCCTACCTGTTGCCCTTGTGGGGGAAGGATAGTGGATGAGGTAGCTAAGGAGGAAGCATTTGACTTTCTTCCTGGGAAGAGATTCTTCACGTGCAACGACTACAAGGTATATCTAACCAGCTAAACTTGTTCAGTATGATTCAAAATATCCACACTAACCGTGCTTGTTTTCTGTTACAGGCAGATGGTTTGCATTTTAGGCAACCATGGGTTAAGGGTGTTCAAGAGGAGATCTGGCTTCTCAATAAGAAGGTGGCACAGTCCGAGGGGCTTATGTGGCAGGTAGATGATCTGTACAGGGAGATTAAGAAACTGAATCTTCAAGTCCAGTCACTGAAGATTAGTAGATTACTAACATTATGTAGAATTTCATGGTTTTTACAATAAACTAAAACCATAGCTTTTTAACTTTACAGGAAGAGGTGGAGAAACAAAACAGTCGCAACGGCTGAACTTGAGAAGACTACCTAAGGTTAGGTTAATCTATCATTACATGTTTTAAGATATTTCTTGTATAACAGAACTAGTTAACTTTAAATGGAACTAGAAATATATATGTGGAACTTAAACAGAACTAGAAATATATATGTGGAACTTAAACAGAACTAGAACTAATAATGGTCTTTAATGGACACAACCTAATTGACAGAACTTAAATTACTTCCTCTCAACTGTTATGAGTTGATGTGTATTAATTGGTTGTCAAACTTAAATTACATAGGTCAAATAGTGCTTAACATTTATTGTGTTAAATACTTCCTCCATAACCTAACCGGCTTCTATAAAAACACTTCACACACACACTAATCTTACATCCAAGAAACATATAACCATGGATTACTCTAACTCATACCCCTTAGATAATTCCGGATTTGTAAGCCTACTTGCAAGTCAAACTCTGGACCTTGATTCATCAGAAATTCCTCCCTTTAGTAGTCAAGGGTCTGATGAAGCTAGTGTCAAGGAGAGGAGGAAATGGTCCCCCAAAGAGGATGTAATCCTCATTGGGGCGTGGCTTAACACTAGTAAAGACCCAATTGTGGGCAATGAGCAGAAGGCCGGTGCTTTCTGGAGGCGTATTCAAGAGTACTACAACTCTAATCCCCTACTAGTTGGTACACCACCAAGAGAGCTCGGTCAGTGCAAGCAGAGGTGGCACAGGCTCAATGATCAGGTCTGTAAATTCGTGGGCTCCTATGATGCTGCTTTGAAAAGGCAATCATCCGGTCAGAATGACAATGACGTAATGAAAGCAGCATTAGACATCTTCCACAGCGACTACAAGTGCAAGTTTACACTTGAGCATGCGTGGAGAGAGCTAAGACATGACCAGAAATGGTGCTCCAATCTTTTAGCTAAAGATGGTGGGCAGGAGAAGCGCAAACACGTTGTAGATGTTGAGGTGGAAGATGAGGTTCGGCCTCCTGGTGTTAAGGCCGCTAAAGCAGCTAAGAGGAGAAAAGGTGGCAAAGAAGAAGCTATGGAACACCTAGAGAATATGTTGGTGTTGAAGGAGAAGTTAAACAAACAACAATTGCTTGAACGTTTACTGTCAAAATCAGAAGAGCTTACTGAAATTGAAACCACTCTAAAAAAACAAACTAATCACAGAAATGATATGATCTAAGTAGGTAGAAGTAAGCATAGTAATTGAATATTATTGTACTTGTTTGTTGTGTTTAATAACTTGATTTTCTTTCGTGTTTCAGGGGAGGCAGAGGCCATGTGATCAAGACAAAGAATCCAGTGATGCGTTCAAACTTTTTTTTGTCTTTTTATGTCTATTTGGTCACATGAGCACTCTTTTGTACTATTTTGATGTAACACTTTGTTGTGTGCTTCACGGGTCACGGATGTTTGTTGTGTTCTCTTGCATTTTGGATTTTTCATTCACGGATGTATGTTGTACCGAATTGTAGTGTGTAACTCGGCTATTTAGTCTCTTCATGCAACTATGATTCAATATGTATTCTCTTCTTGCCTTCCAAAAGCCTTTGTTTCTTATCATTTCTACATCTCCTCTGCTTACTAAAATTATTTGCAAACATCTTATAATCATCTACTAAATATCTACTGCATTCCTTTAAGATAGATTGCAATTATGTCTGGTTCTTCTTCAAATAATGTTGATGATTGGGTACATGAAGCTCTTCATGAGAGGTTTGAGCAACATTTCGAAGATACATTCAACGACATCCTAGAAGACCATTCAAGAGAGTCGAAGAAACGTGCATATATAGAACGTAATTGTGAAGAAGGTCACAACCGCTTATGGGAAGACTATTTCACCGATGATCCAACATATCCGCCTCACATTTTCAGACTCCGTTTTCGAATGAACAAATCATTGTTCATGCGTATTGTTGAGCGCCTTTCAAACGAAGTTCCTGTTGGAAATCCGAGCCAATTCTACCGTATTCAATATCCTCGCGAGTTCCAGATAGCCTAGGATCTAGGGTCTAGTTAATTGAATCATGATCTCACCTCGAGATTACCTGGAGTTTTGGCAGCGGAAGATGCAGGTAATACGAGATCTGGAGCGCCCCAATCGTTGCGCCTCTATCGTAGTCCACACGCACACAAGCTGGAATCCGCCAGGATGCTAGTACCGGTGCTCGGATCTCCTTGGGACTTTTGTTTCTAGAGATTTCTGTGTTTTCTCTCTGAGAAAACAGTGTGGGCGGCGCTCAACCATCATCATCTTCTCGAGTCAATAAAACACGTTTATATATTGACCTCGAGGTGAACCGAAACTTCAGTTTCGGTTTCGCCCTTGTGTCGACCGACACACTTAGTGGTGTCGATCGACACACCTTCTGTATCGACCGACGCATCCATGATGTCGATCGATACACCTCTTTGAAACTTATATTCGATGTGTATCCAATACACATCGATCAGATCATACGCCAATGATCAATCCCTTATGGACTATGTCCAACTTGCTTAGGTGTGTGACCCTGTAGGTTCACACAATACCAGCAATGAGTAACAACTCATTTGTCATAAGTGGTTTCTAGCAAAACATTATGACTACCTAGTATCACATGAATTGTCCGATCTCGACAATACAACTATCATTAGAGTTAGCACAATATGATTTCAGGACATAATCCCAACAATCTCCCACTTGTACTGGAATCACCTATTCCTATAATCCCTTCGTCTCTATATCTCGATATGGCATAAGGCAAGAGACTGTGTCATCCTTATTATAGCCAACATCATGTTCATCGAACTTCTGATCTATACTGATTAAAACAAACGACTGACAATCACCTCGTTTGAGCACGGCCATGCATTTTCTCAGTATCAAATCTTCGATGGGCCCTGAGATATTTATCTCCCGTTTTCCAGGAGGGACAAATCCCATCTTGTTTCATCCCTATTTCTACACATACTTCATGATACGCATAAGCAATGCCGTTATAGCCGCCATTTACGGAACGACGTTTGACAAGGTCAACACGCACCAATTCATATGCTAGAAAGCATGATGAACTCAAGTCTAAGGACTATACTCTATAGTCGTAATGAGAACCTCCCATGACACTGATTAATTCATATCCTGTGGAGTTCTCATTAGCGGGTCATGTCCGATCATATGTTCACCAACATATATCTATGTGACTGACTGTGATAATCATATCATTGACTTCATGAAACTTAGTCCAACAGTCACCTCACATATTAGTCTCGCGCGGTTATTGGTGCCCCACTTCAATAACCTCGACTAGGGACAATCATAATTTATGTCATCTTTTACTTATAGGGTTTCATGATCAAGTCCTCAACTTGATGACCTATACGATGATCATAAAATACTTTGGGACTATTATTTAATTATCCAATAATCAAATAATACTGATGTCAGTTTTAACTTACATAAACACTACCAAGGCACGTCTATGTAGAGTTTACAACATAACTAAAATAACTCCCACTAGAATCAAGATCATCTCTTTAGATATCTTATACCTACAGCAACAGAATAAATTTGGTGCTTAGGTTGTGGGAGATATTGCGGTGTTCTTGTTTGGAACAATTCCAACAAACCACATCGCCATTCAGATAACAACGTTATTCTACGGTCCGCTGCTTGGAGCCTTTCCAATAGCTAGCACCGCTATACAGACAAAAAGACATAACCAAGTGGGAACCGGGAATCGTCTTTGTCTGTCTAACTACTTTCAACTGGTTTGTCACTTTATCAGTTCACCACGAACCTATCCTTAGTGTTTCCCAAACACTTGGGGTATTTCTGGTAACTATTTAGTGACTGTTACCGGAGTACATTGGTATTTTCTCGTCATGCTTTATGCATAAGCTGCACCTAGACGAGCGCAAAATATGGCATTCATGATGGATTCTGTTGCATCAGCATAAGCAATCATATTCATTAATACTAGTTCAGACAGTGTTCAAAACACTTCATCTTGCTAATATTGTTACTAGCTCAGCCAGTGTCCAAGACACTTCATCTTGCTTAGATTATTGCCATAAGACCTTTGGTATGAAGCCATTCTTGGAATCAAGCACATCAGAACTGTCCAGTACCTTATCAACATAAGGTTTTTGACACGATCCAATTAGCTTACTCAATCTATATCAATAGATTCTCATTCCAAGAATTCACACGGCTTCTCCCATGTCTATCATTTGACTTCCGACCTAAATCTTGACAAGACTTTAGTGTCGGAACGTCGTTTGTGAGATTCAAGTATGTTATCCACATACTGTGTGAGAATTGCCATTACGCTCCCACTAGTCTTCTTGTAAACGCATGGTTTCATTTCTTTCTGATCAAGTCAAAACTTTTGACTACATTATCAGAATGTTGATTCCAATTCCAAGATGTTTGCTTCAATCCAGAATTGGATCGATGAAGCTTACATTCATGCCCATCATATTTCGGAGTTGGGGCTCACCATCGCTTCTTTGAATTTCGCATGTTCGTCACTTTTCAATGATCAACAGATCATGACAATTGGTTACGAGAAATCACTCTCGATTAAGTGACGGATCCTTTCGGATCTGCGAATTTCAGGCTCCACAGTTGCAGATCCTACAGCACTTTGTAGATCTCACCGCTGCTCTCCCTCACCAGGTTGAACAGCTTACCTTGTTTATCGAATTTTTTTTTTTCGATGTGTACTTTCACTCCCACTGTTCCTTTTGAAAGTATCACCTTTCTTAAAAGACACAGTTCTGGACAACAAAAGTACTAAGCCTTGGTTTCCTCAGGACAACCAGCGAGGTAGAACTTATCAGATATGGATTCAAGTTTGTTTGTTGACTACTGTCTTCCACAAACCTTGCAATCCCAATTAATCAGAAAAACATATTTGGAAATCACCCAGTCCACATCCAATGTGGTGTTTTTCACTGATTCTGATAGAAACCTTTTAGCGTAAACATAGACATTTCAGAACGTATTCTTAAATGGTTATGGAAGATTCCTGTGACTCATCATTGATCAGATCATATCTAATAAGATCTGATTCATTCCTTTAGATGATCACCCAATTCTTGACTCTAGTATTTTTTTTTCTCCGCGATTCAATCGAGGATTTCAATACTTCTGTCAAATTGGTTCTACACTTCATCTTTGAACTCCCTCAAGGGATTCCAGCTCGTGTCTCATCAAATGAACACAGCCATACTTATTGATGCCATCAATAAGGTAATGAAGTATAGAATATTTCCTTTGGCAATAATGCTTGTTGGGCCGCATACATCAGTATGTGTAAGGCCCAATAAGCCTCTGGCCCATTTCCTTTTAGTTCTGCTAAATGGGCCTTAGTCATTTGGTCACGTGAACAGAATTCATATCTCAAATGATTAAAATCAAATGAGTCCAAAGCTATGGATTTACTGAATCTGCTTCACTTTTGTGGTTAAACGACTATACCAAAGAAAGGTCGAGTTCGAGTCATCAGACTTAAACCGTTTGGTATTTATGTTATATTTTAACTCATGTTGGTTTAAGATATAAAACCCATTCTAAACGGGGTGCTACCATTAAATATTTCATTAAGATCAAAAGAACAAAACTTGTCTTTTATCAAATGAAAAACATCCAAATTCTCAAAAGAAAATGAAAGACATTTTGCATATAGCAAGTATATGGTGGCAATTACTTAATTTCAAAAACCAAGTAGGAAAGGCTCCTACAAGTGGAGATCTCTACGGCTCATGCAGCAACCATTGCTTCATCCAGACACGCAGTTCCACTTGTCCTTTCTTCAACGTTCTACTGTCGCTTAGGTCCTGCATATTTCAAAAAATATCAGTACCACAACAAGTATCCAATACTTATGTAGAACTTGAATTAATAACACAATACCTGAAGAAGAAGTACCATACATCTTCTCCATCTCTTGTGAATCTTCCAAGAATTTAATGCAATCTCTCTTCCAATGCCCTGACTTATCGCAATAGAAGCACTTCTTAACACCAGATGGGCTTGACTTGGGCTTAACAGATGACACAGGCTTATCCTGATTCCAAATCTGGATGGCCCTGTCTCTACCCTTGCCAAAACAAGATTTCTCAAATCTTTTACCCTTTCTGATGTCCTGCTCTGCTGCTTTGATCATGCTATGCAGCTCAGTCAACGTCTTTGTCAAGCCTTCCTTGATATAGTTCTTAACGAACTTGTCATAGCTAGACGGCAGTGACTGCAGAATGATGTCAGTGGCCAACTCTAAGCTGACAGGACAATCCAGCTTCCCCAGGTTATCAAGATAACCCATCAGTTTAATGACATGAGGACTTACTGGAGCATCCTCTGGTAGCTTGCACCCAGTGAGAGACTTCACCATCTGGAATCTCTCAACTCGTGCCAGATCCTGAAACTTCAGTTTCAGGCTGGTGATCATCTCTATTGGCGACTCCATGTTCTCGTATTGACTTTTCAAGTCCGAGCTTATGGTAGCCAACATCAGACCACGCACATCTACCACATCAATATAATGCTTATTCCAAGCATTATATGCTGCATGTGAGCGATTGGTCCCAAGCCTTTCTGGAAGAGCCTTTTCAAGGACATAGTCCTTGCTCTCTTGCTTGAGAATGAATCTCAGATTCCGATACCAATCCAGGAAGTTCGATCCATTTAACTTGTCCTTCTCAAGGATGGATCGCAACGAGAAAGTAGTCATAGACATAAGCTGAAATCCAAGAAAAAACAAAGATTGAGTTATGCATATGATGAGAAATCTTATCAAATAAGAAAACTCGCATTATATTCAAACAATGTTTCCTCTATGAATATAATAATCCAAGACCCATACATCATTAAAATCTGAGTGGACGACTCGCCATCACCCAGAGTTTAGCAATCTAGGTAAGCAAACCATTGCTAATTGTACTCAGTACAACTCTTGGTCGTAGATAAGACAATCCATGTCTCATCTACTCTGATGTCTCTGGGCCCAGAACTTCTGATAGCCCAGTCAAGTAAACCAATCTCTTCTGCCTTGTGATCATTGACAGTCGCACTGCAAGTCTATCAATGATCACCTGCCTTACTCATGTAGCAGTGGATACCAAGGACTCCAAGACTATCCAACATACGAAACAAGTCTTGACAGTGACAAGATTGGGCAAGACATCAAGGTCACTTGATATTTAGTTGAGGAAACTAAACCCAAAAGTTTAGCAAATCAATCTCTTAGGTCACGTAATTGTTGATGTTGAGCACTGCAAGTCCATCAACATTACTACCTGCCTTACTCACGTAATTGTGGACACCAAGCTCTTGGATAGACCATCACACAACGAAACGAGTCTTGACAGTTGACCACTTTGAAGCTAATCTTTGATCAATGTTTAAGTCTAGTTTGGTTTCTGCAAATTCAAGGTTCAATAACCAGAATTTCGAATACTGTGTCGATCGACGCAGACTCTATCTGTCGATCGACACCACCAAACAAAATCGGACTTCAATAACCGGTTAAATCAATTAACCTGGTTCATCGAACCAGTCATGTCGATCGACACAACCCATGTGTGACGGTCGACATAGACCTAAACCGAAGATAGTTTTGATAACCGGTCCAATCCAATTGAACCGACTTATCTGATCAAACTGATCTTAACCAATCGGTTTATACTAATTGGGATAACTAGTTCAATCCAATTGAACCAATTCATCCAATTTAAACCGTTTAAACCAGTTTCAACTAATTGTGATAACCAGTCCAATTCCATTGAACCGAATTATCCAATCAAACTGATTTTAACCCATCGGTTCATGCTAATTGAGATAATCAGTTCAATCCAATTGAACTAATTCATCCAATTTAAACCGATCTATTCGGACTTAACCAAGCATGATAACCGGTCCAATCCAATTGAACCGATTAACCATTCGCTCGGCCTGTGTTGATCGACACTCAACCTGTGTCGATCGACGCAGTAGGCTTTTAGGTTTTCTACGAGAAAAACCCTAGCCGCCGAATTTCGTCCTGTGTCGACCGAGTTTGCTCTGTGTCGACCGACACACCCAGTGTGTCGATCGACACAGAAGGCTTTCGGTTTTTCTTCGCGAAAAACCCTAGCCGCCGAATCTGTCGATTTCGCCACCTTGTGCCGACCGATACACCTCGTGTGTCGATCGACACAGTGCGAAAACACAGATTCGCAGATCGATCAAATCGATCTCACCTGTTCTAATCCAAACAACCTAGTTTGCGAATCTAAATCATCAAATTCGATTAACAGGTGTGATTCAATGATAAAACCCTAAGGCTCTGATACCACTGTTGGAAATCCGAGCCAATTCTACCGTATTCAGAATCCTCGCGAGTTCCAGATAGCCTAGGATCTAGGGTCTAGTTAATTGAATCATGATCTCACCTCGAGATTACCTGGAGTTTTGGCAGCGGAAGATGCAGGTAATACGAGATCTGGAGCGCCCCAATCGTTGCGCCTCTATCGTAGTCCACACGCACACAAGCTGGAATCCGCCAGGATGCTAGTACCGGTGCTCGGATCTCCTTGGGACTTTTGTTTCTAGAGATTTCTGTGTTTTCTCTCTGAGAAAACAGTGTGGGCGGCGCTCAACCATCATCATCTTCTCGAGTCAATAAAACACGTTTATATATTGACATCGAGGTGAACCGAAACTTCAGTTTCGGTTTCGCCCTTGTGTCGACCGACACACTTAGTGGTGTCGATCGACACACCTTCTGTATCGACCGACGCATCCATGATGTCGATCGATACACCTCTTTGAAACTTATATTCGATGTGTATCCAATACACATCGATCAGATCATACGCCAATGATCAATCCCTTATAGACTATGTCCAACTTGCTTAGGTGTGTGACCCTGTAGGTTCACACGATACCAGCAATGAGTAACAACTCATTTGTCATAAGTGGTTTCTAGCAAAACATTATGACTACCTAGTATCACATGAATTGTCCGATCTCGACAATACAACTATCATTAGAGTTAGCACAATATGATTTCAGAACATAATCCCAACAGTTCCGTACGTTCAACAAAGACGAGATGCAGCGGGAAGAGTCGGACTAACTGGTCTACAAAAATGTACAGCCGCAATTCGTATCATGGCATATGGTATTGCGGGTGACGCGACTGACGAATATCTACGACTAGGTGCATCCACTGCACTTTTATGTTTGGATAAGTTTACTGAAGGGATAATACAATTATTTGGAGACGAGTATCTAAGGAGACCCACAGCAGAAGATCTTCAACGACTACTCGATATTGGAGAAGTACGCGGGTTTCCTGGTATGGTAGGAAGCATCGACTGTATGCATTGGGAGTGGAAAAACTGTCCAACCGCTTGGAAAGGGCAGTATACACGTGGTACAGGAAAGCCGACAATCGTCTTAGAGGCTGTTGCATCACAAGATTTGTGGATATGGCACGCATTTTTTGGAGCTCCAGGTACTTTAAACGATATTAATGTTCTTGACCGGTCACCTGTTTTTGATGACATTTTACAAGGGCGAGCTCCAAAAGTGAATTACAAGGTGAACGGACACAAGTATGATATGGCGTACTACCTTACAGACGGTATTTATCCAAAATTGGCAACCTTTATCCAGTCTATACCACTTCCTCAAGGATAAAGCAGAGTTATTTGCTAAACGACAAGAGGCCACCCGCAAAGATGTCGAACGTGCTTTTGGAGTATTGCAAGCTAGATTTGCCATTGTTAAAAAACCGGCCCTTCAGTGGGACAAGGAAAAAATAGGAAAAATTATGAGATCTTGCATCATACTGCACAATATGATAGTAGAAGACGAACGAGAAGGTTACTCTCAGTACGATATATCAGAATTCGTAGAAGTCGAAGGAGATTCAACCAGATGTTCACAGGTGGATTTTTCGTATGCCTTCAAATCTCGGTAATATGCTTGGCATTCGGAATCAACTTCGTGATCAACAGATACATCATCGGTTGAAAAATGATTTGATCGAGAATATATGGCAAAAATTTGGTCATCTTATTTGATAATTATTGTATGTGTAATATTCATATTAAAATAAATAAAATTTAAATTAAAACTTTTTATAAAATATATTTTTATTTTTAGAAACCCAAAATGGGTAACACCAATGGAGGACTCAAATAAGGATGGTCTCTTAACTATTTATAACTTAAACAAATATTAATAAAATAAGATTAAGATACCCACATTGGATAACACCAATGTGGGTGCTCTAATATTAATTACCATCATTCCATCAAACCCTTTAGTCCTTCATCTCCTTCAAAACCCACATGCTAAAAGCTTTGCCTAACTACCACAAAAATCCCAAGGGTACTTTCGTCACTCTACTAAGGCCACAAAATTTATATGCAGCTCTATACATAAACGAAACGCACGTCGTTAAGTCACATCTTTCACACAACGAGTTCCAAAAAGCAGAAAAAAAAAAACACAATGGCTACAACCTCTTTTCCTCTCGCCGCCTCCTTCCTCCTCCTTCTCATCTCCTCTTCCACCGCCGTAGACACCGGCCGTCTATTCCTCACCGTCGTCAACCACTGTCCCTTTACCGTCTGGCCAGCCATTCAGCCCAACGCCGGCCACCCCGTCCTCGAGAAAGGTGGCTTCGCTCTCCCAACCAACACCCACCGCTCCTTCCCCGCACCAGCCACCCACTGGTCCGGTCGCATCTGGGGTCGAACCCACTGTTCTGACTACAACGGCAAATTGTCTTGCGTCACCGGAGACTGCGGAAACCGTCTCGAATGCAACGGTCTAGGGGGTGCAACTCCGGCTTCTCTCGCTCAGTTCGATCTCCATCACGGTGGTCACCAAGATTTATCCTCATACGGTGTCTCTCTCGTTGACGGTTACAACGTTCCGATGACAGTGACTCCTCACGAAGGCCGTGGAGTTTGTCCCGTCGTTGGTTGTCGTGAAGACCTCTTGAAAACATGTCCTGCTCATCTTCAACTCCGGTCAGGACACGGTGGATACGTGGTGGGTTGTAAGAGTGGGTGTGAGGCGTTCCGTACGGATGAGTTCTGTTGCAGGAATCACTACAGTACTGCTCAGACGTGTCGACCGTCGATCCACTCTCTGTTCTTTAAGCACGCGTGTCCTTCAACTATGACTTTTGCTCATGATAGTCCTTCTCTTATGCATGAGTGTTCTTCTCCTAGAGAGCTCAAAGTCATCTTCTGCCACTAATATGTCTCTCTTGTTCGGCTTGTTCTACGGTTATAATCATAATATCGGACCGATCTCTTATCCATCTGTTTGGTTTTTTGTTGGTTTAGTTTGCAATTTCCCGGTTCAGTTATGTAGTTGTTCATAAACTATGTACTCGAACATGAAATTATGTCTTATCTTTTAAATTACCTCTGTGTTTAATTCTCTTATTGATCTTCATAGTAGAATCGCTAAAAAAACTTGACATTGGAAAGGTAACAATGAAATAACTTGGTTCAAGGTTAAACCATTTTCACTAAATAATGACTTGTTGAATATTGATATTCACATTTTTTACCCGAATAAAAAGTACATTGTTTTATTCGAGGCATGCAGGCAAAGATAGTGTCTTGTTCTTTCACCTTTTATTTGTGTTTGTCGGTAAGATATTTTCTTTCACGAGTTTCCACGTAAGATATTTTCTTTCACGAGTTTCCACGTATTTTAAAAATTTATGAAAATGAAATGTAACAAAACCTAAAAAAAGATTTCAAATCTGAATTGGCCAGTAGCTATTTGTACTTAGTGAGAAAAATTCCAAAACAAATAATTGTTGTACATCATAAATGACCAAGACTACTTTGGGCATGAAGCAAGACTCGATACAAGAAAAAGCTGCATTGGCACGTGAAAGATTCTCGTCTCATGTCTTTCAATTTCCATTTTAGCCCCTCTTACTTTACAACCTTCTAGTTTGAAAATGTGTGTGAAAGAGATTTCATACCACTTCTTTAATAAAGTTGTGGCTCTCCTGGGATAATTCCAAACTAATATCCTCAAAAGATGGTTTATGAACTTTTGACACATCAAAAACTTATTAAAAGTGAATATGTAAAGAAGAATGACACTGCTTAGATTAAAGTTCAAGCTTCATATGCGGCAAATGTGGAGAGAAGGAATCTGTTGAACACGCCCTGTTACACTGTGAGGATGCAAAAGAAATCTGGAGAAATGCACCTTTTCACAAACAAGTAAGACCTGAGAGCTGGATGACCTTTAAAGAAGCTCTTGAGAATGCAGGAAAAATGATCAGCTTACCACCAGTTGAAATCTCAGGAGAATCTCTGTTTGTCAGACTCTGCTGGGAGATTTGGAACAATCGCAACAAACATGTCTTTGAGAAGAGAAGAACAGGATGGGAGGAAACCATAACGAATACCATAGCAGAAGGCCGAGAATGGACAAAAGCAAATGCAACAGGGGAAAGGAAAAACAGAGAAGAACTAAGAGGAGGTGATGAACACATGGAAACGACATTTCAGCCAACAACTATGGCCTTCTCGGATGCAGCCTGGAGAACAAAGGACAATGAAGCGGGACTGGGATGGTTTATGAAGGATTTGAATGGGAATGAGTTAACTAGGAAGTCCCAAAGCAGAAGCCATGTAAGCTCGCCTCTGATGGCGGAAGCTCTGGCCATTTTTGAAGCCTTGAAGGAAGCAAGGAAGATGCACAGGAACAAGTTAAGGATGTCTTCAGACTCGCTTACACTGATCCGAGCAATCAACACGAAGAACTACCCAAAGGAGCTATATGGAATACTCAATGATGTTAACGACTTGGCTCTAACCTTTATTTCAATTTCGTTTGTTTATGTCTCAAGAAACAAAAATACTGTAGCAGACTCTTTGGCCAAAGGTGCTTTGAGAACCTTTGTGCCTAACTCTTGTATTGGCATTGTGCCTTAGTTTTTCTTTGGAATGAAAGATTTCCCAGACCAAAAAAAAAAAAAAGCTTCATATGCTTAACTTTGAGAACTACTTCAGCTCACTCTTAACTAAACGCTAATAACACTTGATGTTACAAATTACAAAAATAAAAACATTTATTGTATTAATAGAGTCATCATATTTAACTTTGAAAACTATCTCTCAGCAGTTTTCTTTCCCTCAGGTTCTATCCGGTTTCTAGTTATAGTCCGTTTAAGCAGTGTTGTATGAGTTTTGTAGGTTCGCGTATTTAGCTCTTCTACTGCTGTATGTTTTTTTTCTTTTTAATTCTGTGGAAATTCCGGACCTTAAGCCCATAATCTTCCCCAGATCTGAAGACAGCCTTTAGAAATTCCTATTTAAAGAATAACTCTTCGTACCAAAGGTGGTTTGAACCCGGAGCACAAGAGAACCAACCCCTTTGTATTACCACTAGACTACGAACACCTTGGTTACTGCTGTATGTTGATAAGGAACGTTTCTATCTTCTTCATAGTTTTAGTAGTAGATTGTTTTGTTTTCAGTGTTTAACTCTTGTTCAGTTGATCAAAAAAAAAACTCTTGTTCAAAGTTTTGTTTGTATTTTCGCATGGTTTCGGAAGAGTAGATCTTGCCAGTTTCGACTTCCTTTAAATCTTTTAGAGCTTTGATTTTTCATAAAACATTTGGATTTTGTCGACTTCCTTTAAATCTTTTAGAGCTTTGATTTTTCATAAAACATTTGGATTTTGTTTCTAGTATGGTGTTATATGGTCGACTTTGTATTTTATCTATGTATTTTGATTATAGCTAGAGTCAAAGTTGCCACTGATGGCTTGTTAAAAAGTTGTCATATTACAACACATCGTGCTATTTGAGAAAACAACAATGTTTAAAGAAAGAAAAAATTTGTATGCCTATCTTCTTTTTCATTGCAACAAAATATTTCCGCATTGATCAATGAAAATAGATAATAATTTTTTATTTGTCAAAGATTATCTATCTAACTGGGAACCATAATTAAATGGTCTAACAAATTACCCCTATCTTTATTGAACGTTGGCGAAATAAAACTGTATTTTGGAGCATGTTGAGTTGAGCACACCAAGTATACTAATTACCAATTAATTATGTGTAGGCATGGGCGTTCGGGTACCCGTTCGGGTTCGGTTCGGGTCTTTCGGGTTTTCGGATTTTTTGGTTCAGACATATAAGACCCATTCGGATATTTTATAATTTCGGTTCAGGTTCGGTTCGGTTCCATTCGGGTTCGGTTGGGTTTGGATACCCGAAAAATCATAAAACAAAAATGAAATTAGTTAATTTGAACAAAAAATTCGTTAAATTTAGATAAATATAACAAAAAGTTTTGTATATTTCGTTTATTTTGAGTATTTTAACTATTTTAGTATAAAACTAACCAATATATTTGGGTTTGTAATTATAATTTTAGATAATTATATTATATTAAGTCTAAATATAATTAATATTTTGAATATATAATTATAGTTCGGATATTTCGGGTATCCATTCGGTTCTCGGTTCGGGTCGGGTTCGGTTTCGGTTTTTTGGGTATAGAAGTTTAGGACCCATTCGGATATTTTATCGATTCGAATTCAGTTCTTTTTTTTCGGTTCGGATTCAGTTCGGTATTTCGGATCCGGGTTTTTTGTCCAGGCCTAATTATGTGAAATTAATTTTCGGTTCAATTATCATACTGGGCTCCAGATTTCGAGTTGTTCTGATTATGTGCAAAGAATACTATGGGCTAGGTAGGCCTATGACATCTGTGGATAAAGCCCAACGTGTCCTTTGCAACGGTAAAGACTAAAGAGAGGGCCACCAAAACACAACGCAGTAGGTTTTCTCATCTCTTTTTTTTGGACATCAGGTTTTCTCATCTCTTTATGTTCTTGAAATATTTTTGTAAATAATTTACGAATTTCATCCTGACTTTGTAAATACGGACGAAACTTATTAAAAAAATTATATAAAAACTTATTCCAAACAACATTTGGTTATGCCTATAGGTGTTAAGTATTTACCTTTTTAACCTTACTATACTTATCTTCAGATGTCAACGGCATAATCCAAATTCAAATAATTCAATCCGGTATGGTTTTAATTTTTTAATGGATCAGACGGGTTGATCTGTGTGGGGTAAGGTCTGAAATCATATAGTCCAAGTCCAATCCATATGTATTTTGCCGATTAACTTGATCCGTGGATTCCTATACAAACTTGTTTCATTTTATTTTCAAGTTTTTAACTGTATATAAATAAACATATAAATAGACATGTTTCCTAGATTTTTTTACATATTCTAAAAAAATTATATCAAGAATATTGATAACAAAGATATAATTTTAAAGCAACACTAAAACATTCCAAAAAAAAAAAGCAATAATTTTAAAGAAATAATATTACTATTTGACAATTAAAAAAAAAGCAACAAATCTAAAAGCAATAGTAAAAAGTAACAATAAACTCCCAAAACATAAAATCACAATTCTTTTCAATTTTTATTTTCATCATCTTTATCAACAACATCTCTAATTACATATGAATGAACATAATGAAAATGAAATAAACATTTTCTTGCAGTTATTTGAAGGAAAAAAAGACTAAATAAGGAATATTTATATTTGATTAGAGTTGTATTTGTATCATAGAACCTAATCATAGTTCAAAGACATACATAAAAAATTGCACATGGACAAAATTAATAAGTTACACTAACGTTGATAAGCTCCATTTCTCATCTTCTAAAATAAATAATACAAAGTTACCTAACAAAAACACACACACATATATATATATATATATATATAACTGTATATTTTCACAATATACAGATTGTTAATATTTTTAAGAATAACAATTATAATAAAGAGCAAAGAGCACCAGAAGATTGAATATAAATATTTTTCCGATAAGTTTAGAGATGTCAGCGGACTAACCCAAACTCAAATACATCAACCTAATGTAGTTAGTTTTTTCTCGGATCTTACAGAATGGTCCGTGCATGCTACGGTCTATAATCATATGACCCAAACTCATCCTGTGGAGGATTTATTTGGATTCAACCCACGAATCACAATGCATTTGTACATGTATAATCCGACATGTTTTATAAACTAAAATTTTGGTAATGCCAATAGTTCTTGGATGAGTAGTGACATGTTTTATATGTGCTATAATAAAAATAAAAACATAAATTTAAAATGACTTATTCATTCATATCAATGGTTCAGAATCGACATGAAAAATGTATAACAATTGAATGTGAACATTTTGTGCTAGCTTATCTGCTTTTATATTTTTTGTTCGTGGAATCCAAAAAACTTTAAAAGTCTTAAAGATCTCGTTTCGTCTCTTGAACTTTTGAATATGAACTGCAAATGCAGACTACTATGTTGATTCAAATACCATTTTCATCAGCTCAAAATAATCTGTCACAAAAACAGTTTCTTTTCTTAATTTTTTTTCATACATTCCATTATCTAAACTAATTTTTCAAATTCAGTGTGAAACAATGAGAGGCTACGTGGAATATTTGTTATCTTTATCATTACATTTTTGTCTTGAAAACATGTCATCTTCTCTATGTAGCATTATTGTTCGTTATGAATCAAAGTAGATACATTTTGATTATCCACTGAATTATCTTGACGTATTATGCCATTATTCGTTTTCATTTAGTGTTTTTTTTTAAACTTCCTTCCATAATAGGGATTATGTTTCTGCAACATTTGTGATATCTTGTGAATTCTTATCAACATTAATATAAACCTTGACTTTTTCAATTTATACGGATAATCTCTAAAACTATTCTGAGTGACTTTGTTTTGTTTTGTTAGGTGATAAGTAAGATTTTGCAATCCTCGAGGTATCAATTCCTCTTGCTTATCGTTGTAGCAAGAGGTATCGAACCAAATTGGGATAGAAGTGACCAATATGAATACACCATACCACTTTAGTCAAGCAAACCAAATTCAATTATGATTCTATATCCTAAGTGCAATTTAAATTCAATCAAACAAGTAAAAGAGAGTAAACAAAGACCAAACTCAAGAAATCAATGATAAAAGCAAGGCCAATGGGTCAAGGTCAATGATTTGGGCAATCTAGAGCTATCAATGATGCTTAAACAATCATCATAGATGCTAATCCTAAGCAAGAACACTAATCAATCAATTAATCCAATCTCTTGGTACTAATTACTTTGCCTAATCCTTAGTCAAGATCAAATTCTCATTTGTGAATAAAAACAAGGCAAGCATTAATCTCAAGTCCTCTTAAGCTAATAAACACTTTAGACATTCACTTTCATGAGCTAAAACATGTAAATTCCTATCAAAATCCAATCTAGCATTTCATCGAACACATGGTGTGCAATAAAACCCAATTCATCTAAACCAAATTAATCAATGTCAATCTAGCAATAAGATCATTTAGATAGGAAGGATCAACCATAATTAAGCCCTAAGCATCCATGAATCACTCTAAATCACCCTAATCTACCTAACCCATAAGCCTCAAATGAAACTACTCACTAATCAACATTTTCCCAACTAAACCCATAAAGATTAAGTGAGAAAATATGATTAGGGAGATGAAATTAAAAAGATAATAATACTTGACTAAGACTTAAAATAAATATTTAGAAATTGTTTTAGATTCAAAAGGGATCAAAGAAAAAATACAAGGAAGAAGATAGATCTCAAAATTAGGTTCAAATACAAAATATAGTGTTTTTGGTCCGAGTGGCATTTTCGTAATTAAAAGCAAATTCTAAATCAAATTGATTTTCTTCGGACAGGTTTGTCCGAGAAATAAGCCTGCTCGCGGTTTGAGCACGTCCGCAAGATAAACCGCGAGGCTAACCGGCTCAGTTTCATCTATCGGTTGCGGTTTGGGTGTGGTCCGCTACACTGACCGCGAGCTTCACGCTTCTTGGGCCTACTTGGCTTGCGTCTTTACGTCTCATCCCATGGAAGTCCAGCCCATGTTGACTTGTTTGCTCACGATATATAGCACACCATTTTTGACCTTTGGAGACTCCTTTGACCACAAGCCACGCTGCTCACCCATTGGCTCCTTTCTCATGCATGATTCATTCGTTCTTCATTGGTTCATCTTGATCACATGATTGTTAACAAAGTCAACTTCGTCTTTCTTTGTTTTCCTTATGTATGAAGTCATGCAAGCCTCCTAAAAAAAATCCCAAAGCACCTAAAAATAACCAAGACACACTCCAAAAAATGCTATGATATGAAAATTCTAATTTTAAAATCTCTAACTCAAAAATATATGATTTCATATTTAAATAACATAAAAATATATGTAATATGCAAAGAAACTTAATAAATTGTAATACTAAAAACCAATAAATTATGCATATATCAACTCCCCCAAACTTATCTTTTGTTTGTCCGCAAGCAAATAATCAAAGTTAAGATAGGAGAGAGGTTTGAAAGTGAGAGTTCAAAGCTTTCAAAAGCAATTGTTAAGCATAAGTGGAAACAAAGCCAAGACAAGCAATTAAGAGCTACAATCAAGTTTACTCTACTTCAAAAGAGTTAGCCATTCCCATCAACACATGCATCAAGTTCAAGTCATAATCTACACATGAATTCCTATCCTCATTCCCTTTAACATTCATTAAGCAATGGTGGATCATGATTGTGCAAATCAAATGAACACACTTGGCTATGGGTTTAAGGTCTTGAGATAAAAGTGATCTCAAATGAAGTATGGGTTTCAAAAACAAAGGATCTCTCAAGAAAGAAATGAACTATAGCAAAATGCTAAGAGTAAGAAACAACTCATGCATACAAGGATAGATTCTCATTCTACCCAAATCCCTATGATGATCTTAACTCTTCTTCTAAACCCAAGATTCCCTTCCTAAGCTACCCTTTTCTTAAGGCATTTTTGCGTTCTTATCCCAACTTTGATCACTTCTTTCTTCTTTAAACACTTAGAGGATTTTTTTTCTTTGCTCAGCTCTTTCTTTTCTTTTCACTAGCCTCTTTTCTTTTTTTCAAATGATGCTTGAGCCAACTTTGGCTTCTTTTCTCTCTTTAAAACTTGAGACTTATCTTTCATAAACACTTAGAGCTATCAACTTTTCTTTTTTCCTTTCCAATCCCCTCTTTCTTTTCTCAATCTTTTCCTTATTCCCTTTTTTCTTTTCTTCCCAATTCTCCCAAACTTCTTTCCTATCCTATGCATAGCCCAATGATGTAAGGCTAGCTCTACAATGAAGACCTATCCTTGTCGTTCCAAACTCAACACTTTTTGCCTAGTTGATTCAAGAAAAAGGCCTCTCATCTCTCACTAGAGTGTTTAGGCTTGAAGAAAAGCTTGGTTCAAGGTGGGGAAATCTACTTGGACTAACAAGAGAGTGGTAGAAAGGGAGAAGATAGTCCAAGTATGTATCAAGTATCCATGAGTTCACCTTTCATTGCACAACATGATAATTCAAGTCAATATTAAGAGTTCTAATAGATAGGGAATGATTCAAATCACAACATGTTTCAACCAAGAAGTGAACAATAATACATGAGATCCAAGAAGGGTTCTTCCTTAATTTCAAGTTCACAAGATGCATCACATAACCACATGCTCAAACAATTTTTTTTTTATAAAGAACACAAGCTTTAACTCTCAAACTTTAATGAAAACAATCCTAAATGACTTCAAGACTCAACTGTATGCTTTCTTTTTGTGAAAATTTTTCAAAATTTTTCAAATTTTTATGGTTTTCTATGCCTTAGATGCATGAAATGAGACTCAATATGCAAGAAAGAAAGATAAGAACACAAAACACACATTAGCAACTAGTCTCCTCCCCCAAACTTAAATCACACAGTCCCTTGTGTGAAAGAAGCAAGGGAAAGAGACCAAAGAGAAAGGTAAAAATGCAAATTGAAACAAAGAGATTGGAGTGAGTTACTTGGAGCTTTAAGTGGAGTGAAATGGGATGGAGGAATGGGAGGTGGAGCCTAGAGAGTTCCTCCAAACTTGGATGAGTACCCAGTTCTTCTTAGATTTCGCCATGACCTTTCCGCTTTCTTTCTCCCAATGCCAAAACCATATGGCCTAAAACCTGTAAAGACCTAATAGATAGATCAACATTGACTAGAAAACTTAGAACATAAAGCAATATTTACAAGAGATAGACATGGGAATTCCTCCCAAGTGAGCTTGTTTTAAGTCACTAAGCTTGACTACCTTTTCTTTTAGTGAGAAGGTGGAGGAGTCTTGACCTTTTGAGTGATTGTCAAGACTTTGTTGAGATGCTCTTGGAGCTTGTTTGGATCAGCTTGGATCTCATGAGTAAGGATGGCTCTTGCACTTGAGAATGGCTTAGACCTTACCTTGCATTTCACCTTGTACTCTATTGTCCCATCTTTAAGCTTCAAAGGGTGGAGAGTGAGAGTGCTAGTAGCTTGAATATGAGTAGAGGTTGTAGGTGCTTTTCCCTTCTTCTTCTTTATATTAAGAGGAGCTTCCTTTGATCCACTCACCCCCTCTAATGGAACACTTTCCAAGTGTTCACTCATCATCTCTTTACTACTCTCTCCAACCAAAGCATCTTTCACAATTTTGTCAACCTTTGGAGAGTACAACTTCTCAACCTTTTCAACTTGGGGCTCCTCAATCCTCAAATCTCCCAAAATGATGGATGCACAATACTCAAGCTTGGCAAGACTAGCAAAAGTCATTTCCTCCTCAAGATTAAGGTCACTTGTGATGGTTCCACAAATGTTGATGTAGGATGACTTCATTGGATAGAACACCTCATCATTCACCCTTTTTAGAACTACCATTTTGTTGTTGAAATCCATTGTTGCACCGGTAGTGTTGAGGAAATCAGTTCCGAAGAGTAGAGGAAGCTTCTTGCCCTTCTTCATCTTCATAACCACAAAATCAGTTGGGATGGTGCAATCTCCAATCATCACCGGGTAGTCTTTAAGCTCCCCATATGGTACCTTTGTTGAAGAATCCCCAAAGGTGAGAGTAGATTTGTAACTCTCAATGCTCTTGATTCCTAATTCTTCAACCATCTCAAGGGATATGACACTCACATTTGAGCCGGTGTCACACAAGGCATCCTCAATAATCAAGTGGCCAAGAGAGCAAGATAGTGAGAACTTTCCCGGTGCTCCTAGCTTAGGAAGCGATGTATGAGCTAGCTTTGTCGTGGTTAGATCTTCCTCAACCGTGTCTTCATTCAGAATTTCATCACAAAGACCAAGAAGAAACTCCTTAATGATGGCTTCTTCATCCAACTTATCATCCTTCTCCTTCTCAAGTGGAGAACCATAGGCAAAGGCTTCAAGTTCAGCTACTACCCTTTCATGTTCAGCATTTGAATTGATTGTATTGCAATGGTTGGTGGGAGCAACTTTCTCTTTTTGCTTCTCCATTTGGATCACTCTTGAAGTCAAGGTCTCAAGTTTGGAAGTGAGATCCTTGAAGTTTCCATCAGCCTTAGAGTGGATATCAATCATCATATTGCTCAAGTCCATTGCACCATTTGCTTGCCCTTGGATGAGTTGTTGAAGCATTGCCTTCATTTCAAAGCCTTGATCCAAAGAAGTAGAAGCTTGAGCTTGAGGGTTGTAGGAAATCTCAGGTGGGAAACCTCCTTGTTGTCCTTGGAGATTTGACTTAGGAGCATAATCTTGTTGTTGATTAAAAAGCACAAAGCCTTGTTGAGATTGATAGCCTTTAATATCTTCCCTTACAATGGTGGATGGCTCTTGGGTAGCTTGGAAGACTTCATCTAAAAGATCATTAAGAGCTTCCAACTCCTTACTCACTTTATCCTCAATGCCTCCATTAGCCATTGGAACCTTCTCAAACCCACCAACATAGTTCTCCTCACTTTGGGATAGATTCTCAACAAGTAACTCCCCTTGATCAATTGTGAGGTTCATAAAATTTCCTTTGCTAGCTGCATCTAAAATCCTTTGGTGCTCTTTATTCACTCCATGATAGAAGGTACTAAGGATAACTTCTTTGTTGAACCTATGGTGGGGACAATCATGAGTGTAGCCTTTGAGTCTCTCCCATGCTTCATGAAAAGTCTCATGGTAATCTTGTTTGAAGCTCAAGATGTCTTTTCTAGCTTGTGATGTTCTTTGTGGAGGGTAGAACTTTATGAGAAATATCCTCTTGCAATCATCCCAAGAATTCACCAAGTGAGATGGCAATGATCTCTCCCATTGGCTAGCTTTATCTCCAAGTGAGAATGAGAACAAAAGGAGCTTGACACTATCATCATCCGCATCTTCAATCCTAACTGTGTTTCACAACTTCTCAAAGTAGTACAAGTGCTTATAGGGATTCTCCACTCTTGTCCCTAAGAACCTTAAGTCTTGAATCAATATAATCAAACTTGGCTCGATCATGTAAGCATTGGCTTTGATAGGAGGAGGATGGATCCCATAGCTCATGCAACATTGAGGAGTGTCAAAACTTCCAATTGTTGGCCTTTTCTCTTGGATTGGAGTGGGTATCAATGGGAGTGTCAAGGAAGCTTCATGAGGTTGAGGTTGTGGTGAAGTTGCTTGAGGTTGTAGAGAAGTTGCTTGAGGTTGTGGAGCTTTAGTGTTGCTTCTTTGATTGTCAATCTCCAATACCTCAAGTGAACTTGGTTTGTCATGTCTCTTTCTTTTGGTTGGGTACCTTTGAAAGCACAAGAGAATCAAGGAAACCAAGTTAGTAACAACAAATGAAAGAAAATTCATCATCTTAGCTTGAGATGAATGAACCAAAGCAAAGAGAAAGAAAAGCTTAGTATCAAAGACTTGAACTAAATAGGAATAGAAATCTAATTGATCTATCCTAAATCCCAAAATGGCAACGGCGCCAAATTGATAAGTAAGATTTTGCAATCCTCGAGGTATCAATTCCTCTTGCTTATCGTTGTAGCAAGAGGTATCGAACCAAATTGGGATAGAAGTGACCAATATGAATACACCATACCACTTTAGTCAAGCAAACCAAATTCAATTATGATTCTATATCCTAAGTGCAATTTAAATTCAATCAAACAAGTAAAAGAGAGTAAACAAAGACCAAACTCAAGAAATCAATGATAAAAGCAAGGCCAATGGGTCAAGGTCAATGATTTGGGCAATCTAGAGCTATCAATGATGCTTAAACAATCATCATAGATGCTAATCCTAAGCAAGAACACTAATCAATCAATTAATCCAATCTCTTGGTACTAATTACTTTGCCTAATCCTTAGTCAAGATCAAATTCTCATTTGTGAATAAAAACAAGGCAAGCATTAATCTCAAGTCCTCTTAAGCTAATAAACACTTTAGACATTCACTTTCATGAGCTAAAACATGTAAATTCCTATCAAAATCCAATCTAGCATTTCATCGAACACATGGTGTGCAATAAAACCCAATTCATCTAAACCAAATTAATCAATGTCAATCTAGCAATAAGATCATTTAGATAGGAAGGATCAACCATAATTAAGCCCTAAGCATCCATGAATCACTCTAAATCACCCTAATCTACCTAACCCATAAGCCTCAAATGAAACTACTCACTAATCAACATTTTCCCAACTAAACCCATAAAGATTAAGTGAGAAAATATGATTAGGGAGATGAAATTAAAAAGATAATAATACTTGACTAAGACTTAAAATAAATATTTAGAAATTGTTTTAGATTCAAAAGGGATCAAAGAAAAAATACAAGGAAGAAGATAGATCTCAAAATTAGGTTCAAATACAAAAATATAGTGTTTTTGGTCCGAGTGGCATTTTCGTAATTAAAAGCAAATTCTAAATCAAATTGATTTTCTTCGGACAGGTTTGTCCGAGAAATAAGCCTGCTCGCGGTTTGAGCACGTCCGCAAGATAAACCGCGAGGCTAACCGGCTCAGTTTCATCTATCGGTTGCGGTTTGGGTGTGGTCCGCTACACTGACCGCGAGCTTCACGCTTCTTGGGCCTACTTGGCTTGCGTCTTTACGTCTCATCCCATGGAAGTCCAGCCCATGTTGACTTGTTTGCTCACGATATATAGCACACCATTTTTGACCTTTGGAGACTCCTTTGACCACAAGCCACGCTGCTCACCCATTGGCTCCTTTCTCATGCATGATTCATTCGTTCTTCATTGGTTCATCTTGATCACATGATTGTTAACAAAGTCAACTTCGTCTTTCTTTGTTTTCTTTATGTATGAAGTCATGCAAGCCTCCTAAAAAAAATCCCAAAGCACCTAAAAATAACCAAGACACACTCCAAAAAATGCTATGATATGAAAATTCTAATTTTAAAATCTCTAACTCAAAAATATATGATTTCATATTTAAATAACATAAAAATATATGTAATATGCAAAGAAACTTAATAAATTGTAATACTAAAAACCAATAAATTATGCATATATCATTAGGTCAATTCTACAAGGACCGTGAAGTACGTCAGACGGTCTTTCTTGTTTCCTCATGTCCCAAAAGGCGAACGAATCCATGCAGCTGGTCCACAAAAACGTCTGAGCAGTCAAATAATAATTTAGTTTTGTTTATTTTAATTTTGAAATTTATTAGGATTCCACTTATTTCATATTATACTCATATAATAGGACGCGGTCATGACTCATGAGACGTAAGCTGACCTTTCGAAGTCGGAATACATATGGCACTGAACTGATGCAGGCAATTTGATAGGCTTTCCCTAATATCACAGTATCGACTTGTAGCTTCGCATTATGTTTAGTTAAAAGTTTAGTTAAAAGTTTTTTACTTTCACCAAACTCACCAGTCACCGCAGAGTTCTTCAATCTATCATTTTTTTTTAATTACTAAAAGGGTTCCAGATTGTTTCTCATTTTTTCCCTAAACAGAAAAAATCTGTCATTATTTTTTTTTAAAATTATTTGTTTCTGAGAAAATGTAAATTTAGTTCAATCTTCATCATCGAGAGTCAACAAATTATATGTTAAGGTGGTTAATGTATATTGTCCATCGGATAATTGTAAACTCACTCTGTTAGAAAAAATTGTAAACTCACTCATTCACCACTGATTCACTTTCTAATCAAACTTGAGATTAATACTATTAAAAATAGACTTTGAAAAAGAAATCTTCTTTTTATGTGTTATATCATTGCATTAATTACAAATATAAACATTCATTAAGAATAATTTAGGGTTTAATAAAGTTAGACTAATGTGCAATTCCTGCTAAATATTGATTTTATTCAAAATATATTTATAATTTTTTTAATAATTTTTTTGTTTTAAATATAAATATATGGTTTATATTATATCGAAATTTCTTATTTATTATAATTGTTTTTTATAAAATAAATATATTTATACATTTATATAAAAGATATAAAAATCTTTATATTTATACTATTAAAAGACAGGTTGAAATAATTAACCAATTTTAATTATAAAAATCATTTTATTTATATTATTATAAGATGAATTAAAATAAATTAACCAATTTTAATTATAAAAGTATTAAAAACAAAATTTACCTATTAGAATACATATTAAAAAGTTATACTAAACCATTTCAATTAATATATTTTTAATTTCATAAAATATTAAATTATTCAATATTTTTATTATTAAAATATATGACGAGTTACATTACGGTTAACGTTTTTACGGTCTCAGTTTTTGACGGATTGTTTATCAAATTTTCATAATATTTACTATTATAAGCTAAGTGAAAATAGATTAATTTATTCAACTATATTTTTTTATAAACTTTATTCATTGAATGACAAGTTAAAAAAGATTTATTAACAAACTTTAGTTATATAAATATTAAAATAAACTTAAAAACAATACAAAATATTAAATAAACATATTATAATGTTTCGGCTTTTATAAATTTATAATTATATTTATATAAAATTAAATATTTAGTTATTAAAATATTAAAAATACAAAATAAATTGCATATATGAGCATCATTTTTATCAAGAAATAAATATTTTAATCAACATAATACATATTAAATTTATATTGCATAATTTGTATAATGATTATTTTATTTAAAACAATTATGTAATTATTTTTAAACAAATATTTCTTCATTTGCATTCCCACATAATATTCAATTACTAAAAATTATATAAATAATTAAAAATCTTATTATAAAAACAAAAATTGATTTAAAACATATTTTTTAAAAAAATATATCTGAACAACCATTACATTTGCATGTGAAGGTATACACTACATGTTATCGTTTATATATTAAAAACCCACAAAAGTTCAACAACATTTTTTAAAAGGCGGAGATGCTCACGCTTATTTGAATTAGCAAAATTGTTTTAGTTTCATGCTAAAAACTAAATTGTCTTATTAAGTTAATTTGAGTAATTTAATTTTGTAAGAATTTTCTAATTCAATTAATTTTATAATCAAAATTGCATTAAAAATGGTTAATTTATAATTTAATTTCTTTGCAAAATATAAAATAATTATGTTTTGTTAGTTAGCTTTTTTTAAAAAAAATTGTTTCTAAAACAATTAATTCAAAAATATTTTATATAAATAAATCATAATTATAAACTAATAAAATGTTGCAAAAAATTAATAAAATATTATTTTTTCTTTGGTAATTTGTTTTTCTAAATTCGTTTTAAACATAAATAAAAAACATTTAGATAAATAAATCATTAAAGTAAAAAATTAATAAAAAACATTAAAAATTTATTTTAGTAAAAACTTAATAGAAAATTACTTTAAGTGGTGAAGATTTAATAAATCTGGAATAAGGAAAATATCCACAACATGAATTATGGATTTATTAAAAAGTTGATATAAATCTGCAAAATAATTAATTTTCAAAAAAAATTGCAGATTTATTGAAAAGGTACTTGCAGATTTAGTTAAAAAGTGTAGTGATATTTTTGTAATTATATTAATTTTTTTTTATATGGAAAATAAATAATAACGACATTTCTGTAATTTTTTTTAACAAAGACTAATAAAGATATATTGGACTCAAAATTTAACAACTTTCTTATTCAAAAAACTAATCGTTAGTAATTAGTACAATAATTTTTCTATTTTTAGTGATACTATAATTATTTTCACTTTTTAAGGTTTGATATTTATTATATAAAACAGGATTTGCCACATCCAAAACCAAATTTTTCTACTAGTGGAGCAGAATTTTTTGTCACCACCGAAAGATGAAACGTAAAATCGATCCGGATATCCCTTTTTTAAGAAAAAAAACCAAATTTGAGCATCATTATATAATCCATCAACGAGATAAGCTGTTGGGGGGGGGGGGGGGTCTTATCTTCTATGGAAACAAGAAGTAGAGTTAGAAGTATTAAACTTTAATAACAAATTCATTGATTCAAAAATTAAATACGAAGGAAATAGCTTTTATTCTATATTCGTATGCAGAGATACATATTAACATTTCAGAAAACAACAATGGAAAACTCTTAGAAATATGGCCGCATCTCTCCAAACCCCATTGTTTATATTAGGAGATTTTAATGACATCATTGATAACTCTAAACAAAGGGAGGCGCTATAAGACCAGAAGGATCATTTGGAACCTTTAGAGCCTTTCTGTCTAAAAGTAATCTTAATGAATACAACATTTGGGGGATAAGCTCTCATGGAGAGTTCCAATGATCTAATTGTTAGGTGCATGATGGACAGAGCCTCTCACACAGTAAATAGACAGATTTTATCCAGTAGCAACCTTTGAATATCTATGACTAGAAGGATTAGATCATAGACCAATTGCCTCATTTATGAATCTAACAAAGAAAAGAGTATTTTTAGATATAACAGAAGACTAAAGGAAAACGAGAAAGTCATAGAGCTCATATAAAAAAATTGGGCAAATAATGAGCATCTATTGGCAAGGCAAAAGATTGATGAAGTAAGGAAAACTATTATCCTTTGGAACAAATCAAAACATCTCAATAGCCAAAAAAAGAATTGAGGAGCTAAACAGAGGCTAGAAGAGGGTTTAACGAACAATACTCATGATGCAGACTTGCTAAAATCAATAACTGATGAACTTAAAAAAGCTTATTGGCAACAACGCATCATACAACTTTTGTTGCAGGTGGATGATAGAAATATTGGCTACTTCCATGCAGCTACAAAAAAAAAAAAAAAAAGGCAATCAATAATCTAGCTGTTCTAGAAGATCAAAATGGCATCTTGGTCTATTCAGAAGATAAAATCACAGAAGTCATTGAAAAGTATTACATAGACTTATTCACTGCTCAGTCAGTTGATAACGTAGAGACGGATAGGATTGTTGCTAAAGCTCTTAAACCATTCATCACAAAGGATATCAAAGAGAAGCTCATACAAGAACCAAATGCAACTGAAATCTGAGAATCTATGTTCTCGATCCATCTGGACAAAGCGCATGGTCCGGATGGGTTCTCTACCAACTTTTTCCAATGTAACTGTGACATAGTAGGAGATGATATCATTAAAGAAACAAATGACTTCTTCAAGACAGGAGAAATGCCAAGATCGTCTAATGATACCTTGGTAAAGTTGATCCCAAAAATCATAGGAGACAAGAAAGTGGTAGAATTCAGGCCAATAGCCTTATGCAATGTCATTTACAAGCTTATTTCCAAGATACTAACGAGGCGCCTTCAACCAATCTTGCATTCACTGATTGCAGAGAATCATTTAGCTTTCGTGCCAAAAGAGCCATCACAGATAATGTCCTCATTACGCATGAAATTCTACATTATCTTAAGAACTCAAAAGCAGAAAATCAATGTTCTATGGTAGTCAAGACGCACATGAAAAAATCTTATGACAGATTAGAATGGTCATTCATCAAATATGTTCTCAGAAGACTTGGTTTTCATGAAAAATGGACATAGTGGGTTATGCAATGCATCCAAATAGTCATCTATTCATTCATAATCAATAGATCATCTAATGAGAAAGTAAAACCAAGCAGATGAATAAGGCAAGGAGATCCACCCTCACCTTATATCTCCATCATTTGTAGTGAAGTACTCTGGTACCTATGTACTAAAGCAAAGGAAAGGCAGCTTAAAAGGAATTAAGATAGCTAGAGGTATCCCCAACATCAACCACCTTTTATTTGTTGTCGACACAATGTTTTCTGCAGAGCAAATAGAAAAATTTGCTTAGAATTAAAACAGATTTTGAAAAATTATGAGAAAGTATCAGGCCAACAGATCAACTGTGCTAAATCGACTATAAATTTCTCCAGCAAGTCCCCAACCCAAACTCGATAACTAGCCATACATGTTAGGAATATAGATAAAGAAGTAAGAGTGGAAAATACCTTGTCCTACCAGAGCATTTTGGTCACAAGAAGAAGGACCTTTTCACTGCAATAATAGATAAAATCAGACAAAGAGCAGTGAGTTGGTCATCCCGTTTTCTATCAGCTGCAAAAAATGATTATGCTGGAAAGTGTATTGGCTTCAATGCCATCTTATGATATGTCCTAATTCTTGTTACCCAAATCCCTGCACAAAAGAATTCAGTCAGTCCTTACGAGATTCTATTGGGACAAAACGAGTGAGAAAAGAAGCATGTGTTAGATTTCTTGGGAGAACTAATAAAACAGAAAAGCATAGGTGGATTGGGATCCAGAGACTTACACTGCTTTAATGTCGCAATGTTTGCCAAGATAGGCTGGCGAATTATCAATAACCCGAGATATCTGCTGGCAAGAACTCTCCTAGGAAAATACTGCAAATCCTCAATCTTATTGACATCAACCCCCCATCCTCAGCATCTCATGGCTGGAGGAGTATATTGGCTGGACGTGACTTGCTCATGGAACAACTAGGATGTATAGTTGGTGATGGACAAATCATAAAAATTTGGTCCTCACCTTGATTGTCTACTTCAAAAAGCTACATCCAATAGGCCCTCCACCTGAAAATTGCCAAAACTTAACTGTGGCAGACCTCTTCCTAGCTGGTTCTAAAAAATGGGATGTTGCCAATATAAATCTGGTATTTCCAGAGTGGATGGACGAGATTCTCTCATTACAACCAAGCTTATTTGGTTCTCCTGATCAGCTACGGTGGCTCGGTCATCCTACATGAGAATACACTTCCAAATAAGGATATGTTGACGCCTCAAAAAACGAAGTCCAAGCTCAACTCCCAACTGCTCCTAACATTGACCGAAACAAGCAAGTATGGAGCCTCAAAACAGCACCAAAGTTCAAAAACAATCTATGTAAAACACTTAAGGGTGCATTACTTGCGGAAGAGAATATAATATCCAAAGGTATTGTTACTAACTCAAGCTGCTGCAGGTGTGGTGAATGAGAGACAACCTTACATCTCTTGTTCTACTGCAATTATGCAAAAGCCATATGGAACTCAATTCTTTTCTCAAGCTCTTTTGACTCCGGACTAATAACGTCTACAAGCAAGGGATTTCAAAGACATCATATCATATTACTCTACCACTTATAGGAACTGAACCAATACCTTGGATCCTTTGGACTATTTGGACTTCTAGGAACAAAAAATATGTTTGAAAATCATCTTTTCTCCGAAAGAAACCGCTGTTAAAACGAATGATGCTAGAGAATATGGGTAATAGCCCAGTTGAGGTGTCAAAGTTAAGAAACCATAGCAGCATGCAATCCTTTCCATTGTTCCGATATAGTCCCATGAGACTTCTACGATTGTATCAACATATGCAACTTAGAGGACCAAAAAATTGGTTGGATTCGCCTGGTACTTCCATCCGCCAAACTCTCATGTCATCTCATATACAGAAGTCAGATCGAATATTGCATCAGCACTGATCGCTGAAGCCTTGAAAATCCTATTTGCTCTCTCACATCTGCCTTCAGCCATGGCATCAGAAGATTCGAATTCCGGACGGACTCCCTTCAAATCACTTGATCGTTCAACACAAGCACTCTGATCACTGAGATTCAAAGTATTTTGACCGACCTTTCTATCTTATTTAAGTTTTTTTAATGTTTTTTCTCTTATTTTCGTCAAACGTTCTGAGAGCATGTTTGTTGATCAGAAGGCAAAGCAAGTTCTTAATGGGCTAATTGTGTCTTTGAACCTTGGATCTAATTAAATAATAAAGTTAATGTTTGCACACACACAAAAAAGTGACCGTGAGACACACTGATCACTGCCCCTATCATTCACACTCACTTTAATAACATTTGGAATATGGTTGGTCTGTTTTTGTTTTTGATGTTTTCGATAATAGTGTTACCGAATTTTGCTGATGCAGTATTTGCCTCCACAATACATTGTTGGATGTTTTGTCCTTCTCAATTTTTTGTTCGATTTTCATATTTCAAACACTGTATTTATATCTAATAGAGACTATCTTTGTACTCAACAGAAACCAGCAACTACAATTGCCAAAATATCTAATAGTTATGGCAATTTCAACGTTGCTTTCAGATATTTTTTTTTTTACTCTTAAGTGAACTTAACTTTTGTGTGTTTAGAGCTCTTAATGTAGTTTAGGGAAATTCTCGATTTTGTCTGTGAAGTATTTTTGGTATTTAATAAGAATTTATATATAGATTCTAGGAAAGTAGTATAAATTTTAGCAAATGTAAAACTTTAATTCACGGTTCACATTAAGAACTATCATTTATTTTGTGATATATATAGTATTAGAGCTAACATGCTATTTTCTGATTACTGATGGATAATAGCTGCAAATCGGGGTACAACATGAGAGCAATATATTATTAGTTGAAGGCTAACCTCGAATAGGAAACATATGCATATATTTTTCCCTTTTTAAGTGATATCAGAGCAGAGCGGGAGCTGAAATATCCGGAGCCCCATTCAAAATTTTTTTTTTTACAATTTTTTTTACACTAACAAAAATTTTATGTAAAAATTACACAAAATAAAGAAAACAGTATAAACATAATATAAAAAAGAGATAAAAACAAAGAAAAATTTTAAAAATATAATTTAGTACACTAACAATTCATATAATTTTTTGTTTTTCATAAGTTTTCTATAATAAATATATAAAACATACTCCCTCCGTTTTACAAAGATGTAAGTTTTGGAAAAAAAAATTGTTTCACAAAGATACAAGTTTTGTATTTCCAATATAAAATTTTGAGTTGTTTACCTATTTTACCCATGTTATTAATTGAAAATACATTTCCCAACATAAAGTTAAAAGTATTAATTATATTATTGAGAGGTTAAAGTTGGTATTATAATTTATTTTTTAAAATGTGTGAAAATGTTAAAACATGTAACATTGTGAGACGGAGGGAGTATATATTTTCATAAAGTTTTATAAATTTTAGGGGGTCTATATAAAGTAGGACCCCATTTAAAAGTTTCAAAAAAATGTGCTCCTAAAGATTAAGCTTTTTGGTACATAAGCTCCGGTTTTATAAACTCCGGTTCTGTATCAGAGGAACATAAGCTTTTTGGTACTTATGAAACAAGAGAGTTATTTACGACCATCGAACTACTAAATGACGATTGCATTTATGTTCACAGAAGATGTTTGACTCGTCGACTGACTTAAATAACCAACTTATAATTCTAAAGATTAAGAAAATTGGTGAATTAAAAATGTTTATTATGAAGGTCCGTTTACATATACTACATCATTTGTATATAATTTTTGGTTATCTATATTTCATACTATTTTTAAAGCGCTGACCAGGTCAGATGTTTCAGCAAACTTGTTCGAGGCATTTTCCTCTCTTTTTATTCTTAGGAGAAATTTTTGATAGAAAAATAAAATTTAACGGTACTAAAAGGACTTACTTTGATATGAATTGCTGTATCTCCTCAAACCTAATTTTTAAAACTTTTATTGCCATTACTGGAAATTTTAGCATTTTCATGTGGGTCGTTAGGAACTTAATTAGTGAGTAGTGACCTTCATATTGAGTGGGGTTGTCACGTTAACGACAATCGTCATACGCATTGTGAACATTATGGGCATCATGAACTTTTATTACGCCATCAAATTTATGACATAAATATATACATTTATAAAGTTCTCATTTCATTCATGTGTGTGTTCGTGTAAATTATCATCTTAATTTATGGATGCCATATGTACTCGTGAATATAAATCTCTTATATATGTGCATGATAAATCAATTCGTTAAATGGAATGAGAGCCTAAGCACATGCATAATAAGGTGTGTATAGACAATGGTGTGTAAGAAGTTAATATGAAAGTCAATCTTTAGAAGAAAAAAATCACTAACAAAAAAAAATAATAATAAGAGAGAGATTGTAGATTATTTAATTGAGATGAAAGAAGATTATACAATGGTTGGCTTTAACTAAGTAAATGCACTAACCAAATTTCAAATATTTTAGATTCGCAATTTCCCACTTGACCCTTCCTCCTTTTCAAGGAACAAACAAAATAAGGATAAATATCTTTAGTAAATTTCAGTACAATTAGGACTAAACATAATGTAAGTGGAAATCTAGAGGAAAACCACTTTGTGAATAGAGTAAAGGGTTTTTGGATTTCTGATTTCTATAATCAATGACATCAGCTACATATAATATATCATTTATTAACTTTTATATAAATTTTGTGCGAGTTTTCGGAAAATCAATTAGGATATTATTTCTTTAAAATATGAAAGAGTAAGGAGATGAATCATACGTAGACAACTAAATGTTGAAAATGTGGGTGAAGCGAAATCACTAGATAGTATATGAGATAACATCCAACTTTGATGTTCTTGCTCTTCTAATGTAATCCACTAATTAAAAACAATGTTACGATGGCTTTCTCCTTGATGTAATTTTAGCCGCATGATAAAAAGTTAAGCTTAGTCATCTGGTATAGTACTATAATATATGGGATTAAAAGTAATACTAATCAATTAGAGGAGTAAACGTGGATGATAATGGTGAGATCTAACTTTAATGAACAAAGAGAGATTTGGTTGGTGATTTGTAGGCGGCTAAGCTCATGTGCACGCGTTTACTGAGCAGACGGCTCTATTTGCGGTTAATAATCGCCGCTTATTAACTCAAAATGTTGATTTTAAATTATGCTACTAAGGGTTGCTACTTGCTATAAAGTTTGGTTTAGTCTATGGTTTAGAAATAACAGCTTATAGCTGTACACCATAGGAAAAATATGTATTTGCATAGAGTGTGTAAATGCTCCTTTTGAAAAGGTGTGTTTGAAACTTGGTGTGAACAACAGCGGTACGGATTTGAATCTCATTAGCTTTTTACGCCATTGACCATCTTTCTCGGGTATTTCTAGTTTTATGTCTCCCTTTCTGCTGTTTTCTTGAAGTTTGTTTATAGTTTTATGAGAGAATGTGTAAACGGCGGATACCTTACGTGAATTATTAATTTCTCTCGTCGGCACCAAATAATATTAATATAGGAGAACGTATTTTAAAAAATGGAAGTACATTAGTAACTTAGGAGAAAAAGGTAAAAACAATGAAGTTTAGTAACTTGGAGAAAAATGTGTTTGCAACTGCATAAATATACTTACACACGTGTGACATATATGTAATTTAGACAAATGATTACCTACCGTTCATAATTAGTGAAAATAGTGTTTGAACTAAAAGAATGATCAGCTTTCTAAATTTATTTGATGGAATTTCGACGGAAAAAAAATTTCACAATATTTGGTACAAGTAATCTAACAATGGATAAACTAATATGGAATACTCGCGTCAAACAGTTAAACAATGTTTATATTGGTTTGGAAATCAATATAATTGATTGAAATATAGGAATTTTCATGTTTTGTTAGTAAAAAAAAAAAAGACAAATGGTTACATACTTAATGTACACTCAGTAGTAAAATTATTACACACGACGTGCCTGTTATAAAATTTTGAATACATGCACATAATATGTAAAAAGTATTTTATGTCTATTACATAAAATAAGTTGACTGATATAATAATTAATTTAAAAAAAGATATAATAATTAATGAAAACCAATATATAATCCACTTTAGGTAAATCTAATGTTTGCATGGGAACTTCCGGAACTCGAAATGATCATCACATGTTACATTTAGATAGGTTAGGATTTGATCCAGTTTTATAGTAGATAAATTCTTTTATAGTATTACATCAAGACACAAATATTTGTACGTACGATTTTTAAACCAATTTTCTTATCATAGATTTCCTAGTAGTTGTATAGAAAGAAAGAAAAACTAAAGTTAGTTTTTTTGTTGAAAAACTACAGTTAAATTTAGCTTTATTGTATCCTTAAAAAGCAAACTGTGTCATGCTGTAACAATAGAGTGCTGTTCAAAAATTTATGGCATTTGTAATTTGTAAAGTTAACATGCTATATTTTTTTGTCAACATTAGCATGCTATATATCTGCGATAGATATGCTAGCTTACCCGTTTACGGTACTGTAAATTAGTGAGGTAGACCAGATGGTGGACCGAAGGCAGTTAAAAACAGTAAAGATAATGTGATGTAAAATAAAAGTAGACTGTAGGAGCAATTTTTTTTAAATGTTTTATTGTATCTTTATTAATGTAAATTAGTTTTGGACTAGACTATATAGTTTAGTGGTTAGTATTAGTGTTGTTATTATGTTACTACTTAAATTCAAGCTAGATAGAACACGTGTGTACATTTTTCATAAAAAATGATTATTATTACTTTCTAATATATTAGCAAACGCAAAGAAGTTCGAAGAGATGAACCAACGGTTTGAGACCTTCATGCAGCAAGCTAATCTTCCAAATGCCGGACCGTCGACCAAGAGCGGAGGGAAGGGCACAAAGAAGTCGAGGAAGAGGGCGACGTGAGCGTGATCCGCTCCCGTTGAATGTAATTTTTTTTTATGGACGAATGTAGTTTTTAAAACATGTTTTGAATATTTAAATAAATTTCTTTTTTTGTTTTAATTAATAAATTTGCGAATATATATATATATTTTTAAAAATTATTAATTATCCGTCGGTAAACCGTCGATAACCGATCGTCGGAAAACCGTCGGTAAAACGCCCTCGGAATGCCGTCGGTAATCTTCCGTCGGAATACCGTCGGTATTATACGTCGGAATACCGTCGGTATTATACGTCGGAATACCGTCGGTATGTACGGTCGGTTTATAGTCGGTAAACCGTCAGAATGAACCGTCGGTTTACGGTCACAAAACCGTCGGTAAATGTGCGTCGATAAACCGTCGGTGATCGGTCGGTATTATATCCGTCGGTATTACGTCGGTTTTTATAAACGAAAAACCGACGGAATATTTTTACCGACGAAATAGAAATGACGGACTATTTTCGTCGGAAATCCGTCGGAATACTTCTTTTACGACGGAAACCCGTCGATTTCATCCCTCGGTAATGGCCTGTTTTCTTATAGTGATAAATATTTATATGTTTCTTTTTAAATTTTTATAAAATATATATATATATATATATATTCTAAAATATCATTAAAATATATATATATATAATATATCTATTATTCTATTATATATTATTCTAACGGAAAATATCATTAGTTATAATCATTATTTTTCGGTGCACCACCATTCTTTACAGCAGCTATTTCTTCTTTACGCATCGTCGTTTTTACCACTAATTAAAAGCTCTTTACACCGTTTCAGATTTGATAATCTAGCTCACCTTTTAAAACCAAAGGGCTATGCTTGTACCGGTTGATCATTTGTGCATCCCTAAATTAAATTATTATCAAAACTCCAATATTTAAAACTCTCAATCCTCATTAGATATGAAAACAAATAAATTTACTAAAACGTGATTTAAGACCGCTTTGTGTCAAATACTATAACATATTGTTCTTCTTTAATATTTTCGAGCCGTATAGATAGGTAAAGATAAAGAACATATAAATATGTATAGAATATGATATTTCTGTCGTGGTACAAAATATAGAGCCGCTATTCAAATCAAATTAGTCGATTAAAGATAAAGTTTAATGTTTCATTACATAATAATCCATTAATTTTCTCACGTGGAACCCATTTGGTGTACTTCCACGAGCACTGACCCACTCATCAAATCAAAACATCTTTATAAGCCCCTTCATCGTCACACCCTTCTCGCTCAATTATTCCATATTCTTCTAATTTCTTTTTTTTTGTACACCTCATATCATTTGATTCTTACATAAACAACAACGAGCTAGCTCCCAAGCTTAAGCTTTTCTTTCCATAGAATTTTTCTTGGCTTTCTCTCTATAAAGAATGCAAATGACAGAGAGAGGCCGAGCCATGTGGCGCACGTGCCTAGCCTCAGCATTCCGTACAGCTCTAGCTTGCACAATCGTTGGTGCCGCTACACTCTACGGACCCGAATGGATCCTCCGTCACGTGGCATTCCCGGCGTTTTCTTACGTCACGGTCATTCTCATCATCACCGACGCTACGCTCGGCGATACGCTACGTGGCTGCTGGCTAGCGTTTTACGCCACATGTCAGAGCGTTGGACCCGCTATCATTGCACTAAGGCTTATAGGACCAGCTCGGCTCACGGCCGGAACTACTGCTTTAGCCGCGGCTTTAGCAGCGTTCGTGGTGGTGCTACCAAATAGTTTGACACATTTGGTGGCTAAGCGGATCGCTCTTGGCCAGATTGTTCTTATATATGTTATTGGTTATATAAAAGGAGCTGAGACTGAGCCAGTCATGCACCCTCTTCGAGTCGCAGCTAGCACCGCGCTTGGTGTTATAGCTTGTGTTATTTCACTTCTCGTTCCACTTCCTCGTTTGGCTACTTGTGAGGTACCATCTCTCTCTCAATACATACACATTAAAAAACTCGTAGGTTTCTTATTTACGTATAAGTGCACACATGTATCTTTTTACGTAGTAGTCGAAATATGGTCTCGATTGTTTTAAATGCTAATAGTTTAGCCCTGTTGGTTTGACAGTCACTGGTTAGCGATTCCAAATTAGCGATTAGCGACTCAAAATTTGGTCGCTAATTTTAACTGTGATTGTACGGCGACAGTCGCAATAACTCTAAAACGAACAACACAGCGACAGTCGTAACAACTCTAAAACGAACAACACAACGACTGTCGCAGTGATTGTCGTAGTCGTTGGTCGCTAGCGACAGTAAAACGAACATGGATTTTGTTTATGTTTATACATGAAAACAAAATACAAACAAAACGTAAAAGTAAGGAAATGTAAATCAAGAACCAAGATCTAAATGGAAAATTTGATATAGAACATCTTATTCACAGAATTTGCTTAGAAGTAGCTATATTTCGGTCATTCACGGTTGTAAAATAATATGACGTAATTTTCCCATATTTCAACAGACTATTTCAACAGAAAGATAAGATAATAATTTTGTTAGAAATTAGTTATTTTGTAGATCTCTACGTATCCGAATTAAATTGATGAAACAAACGAGAAGAAAGTAACCAACGAGCATAATATATTAATAAGTGGACTTTGGTTAGGGCATGAACATCCATGAACCTTTATTAGGGGTTCTTAAATTTTTTTTTTTTTTTGGGAAAAGTGTAAAAAAAAAAAATTGAAAAAAAAAATTAGACGAATGACAAGCTGCCACATGTCATGAATAGTGTAAGAACCGATTCTTAAATAAGGATTTTTAGAACCCGATACGTGAATAGTTAAAAACCTCACCCCTTAAAAAAATTCGGGTGTGTTTCTGACTTTATTCCGTACCACATTATTATTATCGTATGTCATAAACCACCGCCTGAAATTTTGTCCTAATTCTTCCCAATATTGCGCACAAGCTGTGTCGCATCACAGGCAAATATGATTCCCTTTTTCTATTAATAACTTTTTCTCACCATTAATAGTAAAATTCATTGTGTATAGTTTTTTTTTTGTGTATAGTTAAATGTATATGATTCTCTGATATTATTAAAATAACTTATAAAAGAGAACCAGAATAATTTCCTTTAAAAATACATATGGGCAGGTGAAACAAAGCTGCAAAGAGATTGGTCAAAATGTAACGACGCGAGTGAAGTTGTACATGAAAGCTTTTTGCGCCGAGGATGTCACGTCAGCAATGGCTTCTGTCTCACAGGCTCGAGAATTGTCTCGTATTTCCTCCAAGCTTTATCAAACCATCAAACGCTACCAAGTAATTAATTATTATTCTCATATTTTTGTATAAATTTTACGTAAATAAATATCTAATATTGGAATGTTTATATAGCCAAGCATGAAATGGGAGAGGCTTCCATTTAAGATATGGAGATGGCAAAACGAGAACGATAACAACGGAGAGAGACTACAAAGCTTGGAGGTCGCTCTGAGAGGAATGGAAATGGTATTAGCAAGCAAATCTCCTATTCCTTCGAGTTTACTTGCGGGAGAAGTAAAAGATGGTATCAAGAACATGCAAGAACGTGTGATTCTCTCTATCAAACGAGCAAACAACATCCCCCAGCCATCAGTAACTCCAGAAACTGATCTAGGAAAACCTGATGAATGCCTCCAAACACTTCAGGAAATCCCGGATACATCTCAAGATTTGCCCTTTTACTTCTTCTTGTTCTGCCTCAGACTCCTCGAAACCATCTCAACGGCTAAACCGGATGAGAACAAGGGCCAAGTAAAATCCAAGAGTTGGTCTTGGATTAGTGATTGGGACAGCAAGAAGGTTATGCCGGCAATAAAGTTATCACTTTCATTAGGTTTAGCGATTTTTCTGGGGTCGTTGTATAGTAAGCCAAACGGGTATTGGGCTGGTTTACCGGTAGCGATCAGCTTCGCGGCAGCAAGAGAGGGGACTTTTAAAGTGGCGAATGTGAAGGCACAAGGGACAGTGATTGGGACAGTGTACGGAGTGATGGGCTGTTTTGTGTTTCAAAGGTTTTTGACGGTTAGGTTTCTTTCTTTGCTTCCATGGTTTATCTTCTCTAGCTTCTTGAGCAAGAGCCGGATGTACGGACAAGCCGGAGGAATATCCGCGGCGATAGGAGCCGTTTTGATTCTTGGAAGGAAAAATTTTGGACAGCCAAGCGAGTTTGCGATTGACAGAATCATCGAGACTTTTATTGGGTTGTCTTGTTCAATCATGGTGGAGCTTATCTTGCAACCCACGCGAGCCGCTAATGTAGCGAAACTTGAGCTCTCTAGAAGCTTCCATGCTTTGTACGAGTGTGCAAGCTTGTTTGGAGCTAAAGTGAGTAAAGTGGAGATAATGGAGACTCAAAAGAAGCTGAGAAGTCATTTGAATGAGCTCAAGAAGTTTACGGAAGAAGCACAAGCAGAGCCGATTTTCTGGTTTTATCCTTTTAACGCTTCTTGCTACGAAAAGCTATTCAAATCATTGTCTAGAATGGCTGATCTATTGCAGTTCAGCGGTCATGCGATAGGGTTTCTTGGAGAACAAGGAAAAGGAAAATCACCACAATGCAAGGAGATTCTTAGCGACGTAGACAAAGATCTCAAGAGTCTAACACAAAGCATAGGTCTTTTAGCCAAATCATTCGAGGAAATCACTTTGCTAAAATCACTCGACGCCCTCGAAAAGGCGCTCACCAAGACCAACAACAGTTCATGGGACGTTGAAATGGGGAAGACACCAAACCCTAGTTTCTCAAGCCCCGCGAATGAGCCAGAAAAGATTCTAAATACGTATCTTCAGCATTGCAGAGGAGTCGCGGATGGTATATTCCGTGCGGAAGAAGAAGGAGAAGATGAGGTTAAAGTGGACAAGAGTGAGGTTGTGTTGAATTTGAGTGCATTAGGGTTTTGTGTGGAGAAAATGGGGAAAGAGACAAGAGAGATTGAGGAGATGGTTAAAGAAGTCGTGCAATCGGAGAATCCGTCAAGCCACGTTAACTTGCATGAGATCTCTTGCAAAATACGTTCTCTGTACAAATAAAATGCAATTCCCATTGATAACACAAATAGCGTGTGCAAGAAGGAAACGTTTGTTTTTCTTTTTTTGTTTTGTATATTACTCTTCTTGTTAATAAGGCTATGTGGTTAGCCGGTTATACCAATTGTGTGAAGACTAAAGTGCATGAACAATAGAAACTACATGTATATTCCTGTATTAGTATATATCTTGGCTGTTTTCAATTTGTGGATTCTATAAGACCTTTTCAATGAGAAAAATAATATTTTCTAAAAGCAATTTAATGGATACTGGGATTCAAGCCCATGTCTCCACTACCACAACAAGAAATTCTTACCACTAAACTTGATTGGTTTTTGTTCTGCTCCAAATCTATAATAACTAAGTTTTAATTCACGTTACAACGTATAATCATGATTTTAAAAATAATTTTATAATATTTTGTTTTTAAGGAAATAATCATTGTAAAAATTATAAAATATAAGTTTATTTTTTATTACATTAATCTAAATTATAATATAGTTCTATAGAATAATACATGTTTATAAATAAAATTACTTTTATTTTAATAAATTAATAATTAAATTTGCCCATTTATGAAAGCTGAAATATGATAATGTATTCACTTTTAATGTTTTCGTAATTGAATGAACTAACCAATTTTTAACATGTCTCCCATTGGTCAAAATACTTTGCATATTTGATGAAATAACTAGTTAATATACTACAACCGTAAAAAATATTAATTGTAATCTCGTCCGTTATTTTGTTGGCATCATTCGAAAAATACAAATATTAACTCTTTTAATATTTTATTATGTTAAAAATATATCAATATAAATACTTGTTTTATAATATTTATTTAAAAATAATGTAGATTAAAAACATGAATTTATGTTATTTTATGTGTCTATTTACTTAAATTTGATTTTTAGTCTATAAATAATTATTGTAATAAGTTATTTAATTATATTTGTCACAATATAAATAAGATTTTCATTTATTTTAGACTACTCTAAAATAAATTTTTTCAAAAATAATTAGGAATTCAGTTAATTATTTAAAATTTGTAAAAGACTAAAAAAATTATAATACCTTTTATAATAAAAAAATAAAACATATAGTTGACAAAAAAAAATTAAACATATATTTATATTAAAATAAAAATGTATTTTAAAAGATAAAAAAAATAGTTAGAATTTGGTTTACACTATTGTGAATAGTAGAAAAAATAAATATTTTTAATAATATATTTAGTAAATAACATGTAATGATTTAGTTCATTTCATATAATGATCCTGTTTAAATATAATAGATAAAAAAATGTAACACAATTTTGTCTAACACCCAGTTATTACTATAGATTAAAAAATGTAACACAATTTTTTCTAACACCCAGTTATTACTTTCTTTCTTTTTTTGAACAACACCCGGTTATTACTTTATCCCTCTGTAATTCTACACTCAAAATCGTCTAAATGAATCCAGAATTTAGTTCTCTGTTATTCTTAAAATCTCAACATAGCTTTTATCCCAAGCTATGGGCCTATGTTGCCATAGGTAAATTCGTTTAGTGCAATAATTCCTATGGCCCATATCTCACGTAAACTTCCGTCAATATATAATTAACTAATACTCCTCTATATCCTCGATAAATTGTGAAATACAAGTTTTGTTTAATCGAGTCGCAAATCTCGAAATTTAAGATCCGGAAAATCCTTAAACCTATAATTTATTGCGTCTCTCCCTTGTTCAGTTTAGACTTATGTTGATACTAGTGAAAAGTCAAACTCTTGTCTTTGTTTTGATCATCTCTCTTTTTCTTTCTTGATATAAAAATATTTTTATTAAAACTTAATTCGTAAGCGACGTTTGGTGAACCAAATTAAAATTTGGGTTTGGTGAAGCTTCGATTTTTCTGGTAAGGAATTTTCGTTTATTTTCCATGTTTTTTTTGTTGGCGTAGGTAACAAATCTTGTGGGACTCATCTTCATGTTTCATATGATATTTTAAACATTAAATCTGCTTATAAATATCGATTTATATTGATCTTGTAGTATCATCGAGATCAGAAGAGTGATTGTCGTACAGTTTTCGTTTCATCAAGCTTCTCACTGCTAATCATCAGGTTTGATTATAATTCTCTAATCCTTGTGATTGTGTATGTAAATGCATGTGTATGTTTCTTTTATAATATGTGATTGTGTTCTTTTAATTTACAGAAATGGCAACGAACTCTTCTAATGGAACAGTAACGACTAAGCCACCACCTATGCCTTCTCCTCTGCGTAATTCCAAGTTTTTGCAGGTTTATTCACTCAAAATATTATATTAAAATCTCTAAAAAATTGTTCAGTTGAGTTTTTAAATGCAGCTTGTTTATTTATTTATTTTAAAGTGTAGTTATGCTTTTAAAGTCAAAGTCATAAGTTGGAACTGATTTTTGTATTTAGATCTCAATCTCAACTAAATGGATTTGATAATTGAATTGTTTGAATGGTTTTTGTAATTGCAGTCAAATATGAGGATATTAGTGACAGGAGGAGCTGGATTTATTGGTTCACATCTGGTTGATAGATTGATGCAAAATGAAAAGAATGAAGTAATTGTTGCTGATAATTACTTCACAGGATCAAAAGATAATCTCAAGAAATGGATTGGTCATCCAAGATTTGAGCTCATTCGTCATGGTATATAATCTTCTTCTTAATTAATCTTCTGCGTCATGGTATTTTAACTAACTATTTCATTTTATTAATCTTGTGATTTTTCAGATGTGACCGAACCTCTTATGGTCGAGGTTGATCAAATCTACCATTTAGCATGTCCTGCATCTCCAATTTTCTACAAATACAACGCTGTTAAGGTTTGTTTAAATTTCGTTAAGTCAATAACTTGATTAGTGTTTCTGATTTATGATAATAATCAGTGTTTGTTGTTGGTTTTAATGACAGACGATAAAAACAAATGTGATTGGCACACTTAACATGCTGGGACTAGCTAAACGAGTTGGAGCAAGAATCTTGCTTACTTCCACATCTGAAGTGTATGGTGATCCTCTTGTTCATCCTCAACCCGAGAGCTATTGGGGAAATGTAAACCCGATTGGTAAGTACTAATTATAATGATTAATCATAATTATCTCTAACATATTAACTAACTAACACAAATGGATCCTGATGCAGGTGTTAGAAGCTGTTACGATGAAGGAAAACGTGTTGCAGAGACTCTGATGTTTGATTACCATAGGCAACATGGGATTGGTACATTAAATTCGCCATCTTTTATTTCTTTGAGAACTTTTGATTAAATTTGCTAGCTAATTAGATATTATTGTAACCGGGACATTGTAGAAATACGCATAGCCAGGATATTCAACACATATGGTCCTCGTATGAACATTGATGATGGTCGTGTCGTGAGCAACTTCATTGCTCAGGCTCTCAGGTGAAACTAAGTCCAATCAAGTTCTTGAATTTGTCTTCTTCTTTTTTTTGGTACTAAAAGTCGAATCTTACTATCTTAGACTTAAAGCATTTGTTTGATAAAATTGTTTTTGGTTTTGCAGGGGAGAAGCTCCAACTGTTCAGAAACCGGGAACACAAACCCGCAGTTTCTGTTATGTATCAGATATGGTATGTATGTCCATTCTATATAGCAAAGATGTATATAACAAAATGACATACATAGTTCACAACTTTGGTTTTGTAGGTGGATGGTCTAATGCGTCTGATGGAAGGAGACCAAACCGGACCAATCAACATAGGCAATCCGGGGGAATTCACAATGGTTGAACTCGCCGAAACGGTTAAAGAGGTTAGCAATATTGTCTTTGCTGTTATTTAATCTTCACGTAAATGTGATTATACTGAGAATTGAGAATGATGCACAGCTTATTAAACCGGACGTGGAGATAAAGATGGTGGAGAACACACCAGATGATCCGAGACAGAGGAAACCAGACATAAGCAAAGCTAAAGAAGTTCTTGGTTGGGAACCAAAGGTGAAGCTCCGTGAAGGTCTTCCTCTTATGGAACAAGATTTTCGTCTCAGGCTTGGTGTTCTCAAGAAGTGAAAAAATGTATTTTGAAATTTCATTTAATTGTGTGTTTTTTCATTCTTTTTTTTGCATTTTTTGAGTTTGCGGGAATAAGGATGTCCTAACGAGGAACATTTAAAGAGAGTGATGTTATTACTTTGAACTTTTTATTATGAGTGTGATCAATGAGATGTTGTGTGCTTATTTGACAATATGAGTCCCGGTTTACTCACCAGTTCATTTAAATTCTCCAGTCCGAACAAACAAACCACCAATAACGAATGCTCCCGCCACACTGTTTATCTGATCGACTGATCAGTGCAGACATTTGACAATTAAAGCAAATCATTGCCCAAATGATGCGTATTGTTTTCTTGAATGACCCTTACTCGGCTTGCAAGCTATTCCAGCAAGCTGTTTGATCACATTTCTCAACCAGCTTCCTTCACTTGGAATACCATTATATGTGGTTATGCTTTTAGGCCAGATCTTAATACAAGGCTTGGAGCTTATTAATAAGATGGAGTCAGAGGAATTTTACGCAAGTAATTTGACAATGCTTGAGGTCTTGGGAGGCAGGTTTTTCCTTACATCGAAAAAGTGTGGAAATAAGGAGGATGCAAAAAGCATGTTCCATACAACAGAGGTTGCTGTAATAAATAGAGTAAAACCTTAGAAGAAGAAGAAAAGACTTTGTGGAAAACTTAGAGAGAAAATGATATTGACAAGTCAACAATGCTTGATGGGTATGTTATTATATAAAACTATAAAGCAGCTAGAGCTAAGAAGCTAAGAACCTCTCAGTGTTCCATGTGCTGGAATGCTCTTATAACTGCTTATGAACAGAATGGTAAACCTAAAGATGCAGTTTCAGAAGAACATAAAGATGGACCATATCAACCTGGTAAGTACTCTTCTATCACCAACACGTACTTTACTTGGTTTCGGATCTCATATCCTAGATTCTCATGGAATCTTGGATTCTTTGTTGGTTCTCTCACTAATTATATTTTTTATGATTAAGAGACCTATATTTACAGTTATGAAATGCAATAATCCCTAAATCTTATGCCACTCAAATGTTCAATAGGAGGGACGTCAACTACCACAAGTCTAGTGCTTTTAACGTAAAGACTATAAAAACACACTTGATGCTGAAGAGTGTTAATTCAAATAAGGCTGGAAGAGTTTCAAAAGTAAGTGACGTCGTTCAGCCTCTGAAACTCAGAAACCAAAGTCTGAAAGCCCAACAGGAATGGAAGCCCAAGACGTTTCAAACCAGTAATGAACTCATTAAACCACAATCGTTGGATGATGAAGATCTATTTCAACCGTTAGATCATCAACTGTCTTCACTTCTGCACAAAAGCAGAAAATCAGAGGACGAGACCAAAAAGCAGAAACTGCACTCTCGTACGATCAACTTGACGACGCAAAGCCGATTCAATGCTCTTGCAGCTTTATCTGAAGATGAGTAAATGAAGATGAGACAGTTGGTTTAGGGTTTCAAAGAAACACTATTTTGTCTTTAGTATAAATATCATATAGTTGTAAATGAAAACCTTAAGCCGAAAGCATACAAATTAAATACAAAGAAATGTTATTCAGTTTCTCTTTCTAAGTTTATATTTCACCTTCATGGTATCAATGCTCAAGGATTAGAGCATGGACGATCGAATCATGGACGTCTACACTCCTCCTTCCTTAAACATTGTTAACTCGGTCACCGTGTATTTTAGTCTACAAATCCACTCTTGGACTGCTTCGAGTCATCTAATTACCATCATAACAAGGAAAAAAATGCTTTGATCAAGATCAATTGCTTGATTTGGAAGCAAACAATACCAATATGACAATTCAGATTATCTATATTTTTGTGTTTATCTATATTTGTTTATCAATATTTATATGGTTGTTTAATGCAAAATAAAGAAAACGAATAAGAAAGCAAACATAGATAAACAACCTTCTTTGTGCACTCTTTGTCCACATTTGAAAATCAAAATATGAAAACTATATATGGACATATTAAAAATCATGTAGAAGTGATAAGAGAAAGTAAAATAATTAATATATAATAATATAAAAAACCTTCTTTTTATTCTCTCTCATCTCTCTCACGCGTCTAAGGTAAGAGGTGTATTTCAAGTTGGGAGCATAATGAGATTATCTCTAAAATATCCATAAAAAGTGTTACTCTCTTAGTTATAAACATAAAAATATTATTTAACAATAAAAATTTAAAAAATGTTAGTTTTAATATATGTCATTTCTCTAAATTTCTTCTATAAATATGTATTATGAGATGTTGTGTAAGATATGTACTACTGGTCATATCACTGAGCACACAAATATCAATGCTAGCATTATTTGATTATTGAATACTTGAATGTGCTAACATAGAACTTGCATAACATCGAGAAGATTCTCCTAAATTTGAACATGGTTTGTCTTTACATGAGATTCTTCCCTTCCTCTTTGGCTATAAGAATAATATGGTTTTCATTAGTCCAAATCACACAAAAGGAGAAAGAGAGTTAAAACATAGAAGTAAAAGAAACAGAGAGGAGATGAACTATGAGTGACATACGCCGAATTTTAATCTCGTAGGTCCAAATAATAACGATTTGGATGTTCTCTCTTAAAACTTAAACTTCTAAACTAGAACATAATATATCTATGTTGTTAATATAAATTTTGTATACAAATATTTTCCCTTTAAAAAAATATCAAAGTTTATGTCAACCACTTTGTAGTGCTCATGATTCAATCGTGTCGAAGAAATGATCATTTTGAGTAACGTTTTTACCGAGAAGTGATCAAAAACTATTTTTGTAAAGTGGTCCAACATTTTGTTTGTCAAATAATTGTGTAAATGAATAAAATTAATATCAAATGATAGATAAAAAACAAATATAATGAGTAATGTAAAAAATAAATGATGAGCAAATAATAAGCAAAATTTGAGCACTTTTATTTTTTTGTTTCCAATTGTACATAAATCAGTGGAGAATCACCACACATTTATATATTACCAAATGTGATGTTAGGTCTTGTGATTGTTAGGGCTTGTGTCTGAATGGTCGTCGGAAATTTTGTTGTGACTAATGTTAAAGCGCAAAGGGTTTTGACGCTTGGTTTCTTGACGAACACAGAATATTTGGTGGAAAACAAAAGTTTTGTTTTTTCTTTGTTTTTTCAATCTTATTATACAGTTGTTCCTTTTTATGTTTTAAGGTTCTTGTTTTTGCTTTTATTTATATAATATTTATAAGAATTACGAAAAAAACTACTAACATTATTTAGACATTTGGACCATCCTTATTCATTATATTGTTTGAACATTTTTGTTTGTGGACATCATATAAAACAAAAAACGATTGTTATATTCATTTAATCATATGTTTGCCTTTATTTTAAGTGTGTAGATAAATTGATGTTAGGATAGTTCTAATTATTTAATTTTGGGTTCTAATACCATGTCTAAAACGGGTCCGGTCCGATCCAATTTTGTTGATATGTTGGTTGGGGATAGTTCAAGGTAGTAGATTGATTATATTTTTAACCACGAACGTAAAAAGTAAATTATATGCATGTTAATAAAAGTATACCATTGAAGACTTTGTGAAGACAGAAGATTGTAGGCTAAAGAAATACAAGGATCATGCTTCGTGAATGTTGTACGATATGCAAATGAGGTTGCACACATTTTGGCACAAGAAGAACCTGTTAATAGATTGTTCAATACAGATTCATGCATTCCTTCTATTTGTATTTGAACTCAATTGTATTTGACGGTGTAATCTCACTTTTTAATTAATCATAAGATATACTTAATAACAAAATAAAATAAAATAAAATCAATACCATACTCCATATATATCATATAAATTAAAAGGTGTTATAATATGCAGACCTTCACATAAACATTTTTGGCTAATAGTTTCTTTCATTTTTTATAGGAATGCGTTGATTAGAAGTGTATTCCATGAAATTTGTGTATTCCTTGCAGCACTATCAATTTTAGATTTCAATAAGTTATAGTATTTCATGCACCCACATCAAATTTGTTTAATTGTGTATTCCATGCAATATTATCTAAGTTGATATTATAACTAGCTAGTTGACATAAACTTTGATACCTTTTTAAGGAAAAATATTTGTATACAAAATTTAGATTAGCAATATATATATATATATATATATATATATATATATATTTATACTCCCTCTGTCTCAAATTATAGAATTTAGGTTTTTTGTTCTATTTTATTTGATTTTCTCAGATATCTATGTATTTTTAATTAATTTAAATCAAATAAAATTAAAAAGTTAAAGTAAAAAAAGGTTAACAGTCTGCTAGTGACAAATATTTATTTATTTTAAATATTTGTTTGTCTAAAAACTTTTTGTGAAAAAATTTCTTGATTTTTTAATTTTTAACAATCTGTTCAAAATAGTTATTTAATGGGATTAAGAAAACAAAAACTAATCCATTTTGTTGTTGACAGTGGACTTAAAAAGTGACTATTTGCCTCTATTTTTTCATTATGATTTAGAATAATTTTAGTTAATTTATTAAATATAAAAACTAGTTGTGGTAATAAGCGCATTTCTAACTAGAATGAGTATTATGTTCTATTTTAGATGTTTGAGTTTTAGGAAAGAATATCCATGTCGTTATTATTTTTACGCAATGTTCATGATGATTAATTATGTTACCAAACAACCCTTAACTGAATTAGTGTGGTGATTAGATGTGTCACGTACATTATTAAAGGCTCTGGCCACAATGGATGATCCGAAGGAAAAGGGTGATGCTTTTAACAAGTTTAAAATGTTCAAAGTCATGGTGGAATAAGATTCAGGAGCACGAATACAAACCCTCATAACAAATAGAGGATGAGAGTTTGTATCTGAAGAATTCAATTCTTTTTGCTAAGATATGGGAATAAAACGGAATTTGACAGCTCCCTATACTCCCCAACAAAACGGTGTTGTTGAGAGACGTAACAGGACATTGATAGCGATGCGAGAAGTATTCTTAAGCATATTTTTATGCCAAACTACCTAGTGGGAGAAGCTGTAAGACATTCTACGTATCTCTTAAACAGAATAGCCACAAGATCACTCAAGGATCGAACCCCATATGAAGCTTTCTGAGCCAAGAAACCTAATATCCACCACCTTCGAATTTTTGGTTGTGTTAGATACACAAAGTTATCTAATTCACACCTGAAAAAACTAGATGACAGATCACGCATGTTAGTTCATCTAGGAACAAAACATGATCGAAGGCATATCGCATACTTGATCCACAAACACGGAAGGTATTGGTAAGTCGAGATGTTTTTGATGAAAGTAGGGGTGGAACTGGAAACATAACAGTACAAAGCAAGAAAAATATAGAAGCTTCAGAATTCAGCTTGGAGAATTCGGTAACCGTGGCATTCAAGAGATATAAAGTAATGATGGCATAATGATACGATCAGGTTTTAATCCCTAGATCTACACTGCAAGTGCACAGACGTGAACTAGTAGTATATAGGGTATCGAATCCACAGAGACTCTAGACTTTTGCGTTAGATTATAGAATTTCAGGTTAAGCTAGGTGAAACAGAGAATAAGAAGTAAATCAAGCAATAAAGTAAATAGATTGGTTTGTAAACAAGAAGGCAAAGCGTCAAGTCTAGGGAGTTCTCATGAAATCAGGAACACAAACTAATCAATCAATCGGGATCTAATTAAGATCTGTTCTAGAACTAGAATCACAGAATTATAACAGACCAACTTTCGTTGCGAATATTATCTATGTCTAACAACCTAGCAAGCCAAATTTCGTTTCGAATCCTAGAGTTCTTAATCTCAAGTTCTTTCGTTCACAATTCTCCTAAGCCAAATTTCTTTGCGAATAGTCAAATTGCTCATCTAAGTTCTTTCTAGTTAATTAATCAACTTTCGTTGCAGAAATCAACCTAACATCAATAATCTAAGTGGCCAATTCAGATCAAGCATTAAGAACAACCCTAGATGAAGAACTAACAAATATGAATCCATACAGATTGATCAACCTATAATTCCATGAAATCCCTAATGAGAATCTCTAAACCTAACAGGTAAACTACTCATACATGATCATTGAAATTGAAGACATGATGAATAGAAAACAAAATAGCCTATAATAGATAAAGAAACTGGGGTTCAAAATCTCTTCTCTCTTGAGTACAAGATCAGCCCCTAACTCTCTCAATGTAAAATAAAGCGTAAGCAAAAGCGTAGCCTAAACAAGTGGCTAAAAACCCTAATATAATGATCTAATCATGGCTGAGGCTTCTTTGTAATTATGAGAAACTTCTGGGCTTTTGTGCAATTTCCAAACTCTTATTAAACCGCCGAGAATTTTCCATCTCGCGTCTGTGTCGATCGATGCACAGTGTGTGTCGATTGACACAGTCATCTGTAGTCGGCAGTGAACTCTTCCTCTCGGCCAAATGCACCAAATAGCTCCAAAATGCGCCATAATGTCCAATTCCGCTCCAAACGTACCTAGACCTGTAAACACACATAAAAGGACTCCAAAGGACTCTAAAAGACTCAATAAGAAGTCATATACCATGGTCAAAAGTCCTAAAAACCATGATATATCAACTCCTCCACACTTAGCTTTTGCTTGCCCTCAAGCAAACAGAAAACCAAGATCAGGAGAAGAAGTTTAAAAACTTCAGAAACTTGTTTCATCGTAGGAGCACCACACTCAGATTCGCCTTAGTAAGCGACAAGAAAATGAACCTGCAGACATCAAGACCAACATATACTTCCCCCACACTTAGCAACTGTCCTGAGTAAACTCCACAATCACATTCAAAGCATCCAAATTCACCATACTGACTTCTATAAACTAATAAGTGCGGTCTCACCTATGGGGTATCGATCAAAGAACACATGGATTCTTACTCTGTTAGCATCTGACCACTCAACTGTTGTTTCTGGTTCCTTTCTTTCCCTTCCCTAGCACTGATTTTTCCCCACTTGGTATCATTTTATTTTTTCTATCAGTGCTCTTCCCTTACTGGGGCATACTTTGGACATGTTTCCATGGATGCACATGAGGTAATAGGGGTCTTTACCACTCCCGCGGCCACTTCGAAGCTACTAGCTTATCCTAAGTTTATTATTCTTTTTTTTTTTTTACTTTCAAGGAAGGAGAGAAGGGAACCATAGTCAGACAAGTTTACAAGCTGTGCCAGAACCAACAGAGGAATCCGACTCAAAGTATATCAAGCCCATAGGAGAGAAAATTAAGTCAAGTTAAAGGTGAAGTCAAGTAATGGATTCTCTGAATACCTGAAGTGATATGGGTGTCCTCAGTAGGCTGGTCTGTGTTGGGTTTTCTAATAGTCATAGATCATCTGCAAATCATCCAATGGTCACTTAAGTTTGTGAAAATGTGGTAATCTCCTCAAAAAGCCCTTGTTTCCTACTCAATTTGACTCGATAAAACAAATTTTTGACTGACTCTAAGAAAACAGAAAGCGTGCGTCAGTAGCTACCTCCACCACACTTGAAACACAATGTCTCCAGTGGTGTCAAGATTAGGCTCGGTGAGAAAAGAAATCGGAATGAAAACAAATCGAAAAAGTGTCAGCTCACTTACTTGTCATCGGCTTGTGTCGATCGATGCCACTAGGGTGTCGATCGATGCACATCGTGAATGCTCGCGGTTATGTAGATAACCGGTGTCTGAACCGCAATTAAATCGGCAAACCATAAATCGCATCTGCATCGACCGATGCACTAAGTGTATCGATCGATGCAGTGCGATTCTGCCTGTTTTTCTCACGCCTTTGAACACACACAAAAACAGAAAATCAAAACAAAAAAATGAAAACAAAAACGAACTTAGCAGTGGGTTGCCTCCCACTCAGCGCTTGTTTAAATTCAATAGCTTGACTATGGGAAGGAGATCAGACTTATGGGGGATTCAACAGAGACTTGGAGTGTCTCTGTGAATGTCTCTTCATCCAAGGTGGCGTATAAGCTTTCGGATCATGAGATTTCCCAAGATAAGGGCGAAGAGAACCAGGGTGGGAGCGAAGCGAGGGTGGGATACTGGTTTTGCCTGCGTTCATAGCTTTGTGGTTAAGAGGTTTGAGTTTAGAAGAGTCATACCTGTGTTTTGGTGGATGGAAGAGATTTGGAGCTTTCTGCTTAAGAGCAGTTGCAGGATCAAAAGATGTTAGAGCAAGTTCAGAATGAACTGCCATCTTCTTTTCTCCAACAGGAATCTCTGGTTCCACTTCCACACTGAAGCTTTGTCCATCAATGGTGGATTTCTGCAGCTTATCCATCTTGAACCGCAGTGGCTCATCTCCCAGGTGGAGATCAATCAGACCACGTCCCACATTTATCACAGCTCCAGCAGTAGCTAAGAAAGGTCTACCAAGTAACAAAGGATCATCTGGCTCAATATTATACTTCAGCACTACAAAGTCCGTTGGAATCAAGTAGTTTCCAATTCTGACAGGAACATCCTCAAGAACTCCATCCGGATACCTTTTTGATCGATCAGCTAGGATAAGAGAGATTTTAGTAGGCTGGAATTCCACCATTCCCAATCTCTCAGCCACAGAGTATGGCATGAGATTCAAACAAGATCCTAAGTCACATAGAGAACGATTGAATCTGTCCTTAGAGATGGAACAGTCGAGCACAAAGGCTCCTGGGTCTGGTATCTTCTCTGTAATCTGAATCAACTTCTTTTCCATCACTTTCATGCAGTTAGCCACTTCTAGCTCCTGTTTAGGAACCTTAGGATATGGCACAGAGGGCTTATAGTCTCGTTCTAGGACTGTTGCAGGTTTCTGGTCCCGTCTGGGATCTGTGTCGACCGATGCACGATGTGTGTCGATCGACACAAGGCGATTTCAAGCAATTTCATCAGACGTATCGGGACTGTGTCGATCGATGCAAGAGTTGTGTCGATCGATGCTTGTCTCAGACAGACAGAATTCACCCAGAAAATCCGAGATTATGCTCTCTTCTTCTTCCAGCAAGTCAATCTCATCTCTTATGATCACATCATTGACGGATTTGTTCTTTTCAGCTTTCCCAGCTCCATTTTGCCTTTGCACTGCTTGAGATGTCTGTTGGACTTGAACATCTAACTTCTTCACATGAGTTCTCAAGGATTCAAACTTCCCATTCAGATCTTCATACACAGCATCCAGCTTCTTGTTGAAGTCCACAGTAGTCTTAGTCTGCCCCTCCAAAAACCGCTCCATCATAGCTTCCATCTTGCTATCATGAGCACTATCAGCAGGAGGTGTCTGATAGGAGGATGATCCATAAGTCCTATGGTAAGAATTACCTTGCTGATTTCCATACCTGTCTAGAGCCACTAATGTAGTTCACATCCTCTTCTTTGTTGTCCTCTTCAGCCTTAAACACCTCAACTTCCTGAGCAAAGTGGACAGCTTTCTTTCCAGTCAACAAACTGTGAACAGTGTCCAGCTTATTCATGATATCAGCAATCTCCAGATTATCAATCTTTCCACCAGACTCTTTCCTTCTCCTATCAGCAGTCTTGGTGCTATTACTGCTCACCAAGTTATCAATCAGCGTCCTAGCCTGTTCAGGAGTCCTTGTATTTAAATTGCCATTGCTGGCATTATCCAATGCGGACTGGTAATGGAGATCAATCCCTCTGAATAATATGCCCAGCATCGTCACTTCAGAGAATCCATGGTGAGGACAATCACGTTGGTACTTCTTAAACCTCATCCAAGCAGACTTAAGAGGCTCTGTAGGACCTTGGGTGAAGGTGAGAATATCCTGTCTCGACTGATCAGAGCGAGCATCATCATAAAAGTGCCTCAAGAACTCTCTCTTCATAGCATCCCAAGTAGTAAACTTCCCAGTTGGAAGTTGTTTCAGCCAAGTTGCAGTCTCTCCAGCGAGAGAATAGGGGAAAAGCTTGAGATAAAGATAGTCATAGTTCACCTCATTATACTTCATTCCAGTGATGAATTCCTCAAAGTCATCAGAAGAGAGTAGTAGACAGTCTTGATCTCAAAATCATTCCTCTCAAATCCAGGAGGTACAATTGCTGACCGGTTAGCATATAACTCATCCAGTCGGTTGTAGCCAGCAAGAGTCCTATCATTAGCAGGAGGATTTACCATCTGCCCTTGACCTTGGGGCGGTTCAGGATTAGGGATCACACGTCCCTCAGCATCAATCATTTGTCCAGTATCATTGTACGGGTTGTTATGTTGGTCTCTCAGAACACCCTGAGCATCAGGTCTCAAAATCAAAGGTACCTGATTAACGTTCGCCATCTTAGCTTTCTTCTGAGCTTTTCTGTTCTCTCTCTCTGGCTTAGCAAGCTCCTCAAGTTCAAGTTTCACAAGCTCTTTGTCCGTATTACTCCTTAGATCGCGATCAGTCATAAACTGTCGGTAGTCGTCAAGCCTCGATCGATGCACAGGACCGCAACGATCGATTCAGTTCAGGTTTCGCTTTGTGTCGACAGATGCAAGATAAGCATCGATCGATGCAAGGCGCGAAGATGTGACGATCGACATACATGACCGTGTCGATCGATGCAGTGCGATTACATGCGTACCTGAAACGCAAGAAAAAGAAAAATTAGTAACCAAAAACAAAAACGAAAAACCTAGTCTAAACCCCTAAGTTCAAATCTATCGAAGACTCAAAAGAATCCCCGGCAACGGCGCCAAAAACTTGATACGATCAGGTTTTAATCCCTAGATCTACACTGCAAGTGCACAGACGTGAACTAGTAGTATATAGGGTATCGAATCCACAGAGACTCTAGACTTTTGCGTTAGATTATAGAATTTCAGGTTAAGCTAGGTGAAACAGAGAATAAACAATAAATCAAGCAATAAAGTAAATAGATTGGTTTGTAAACAAGAAGGCAAAGCGTCAAGTCTAGGGAGTTCTCATTAAATCAGGAACACAAACTAATCAATCAATCGGGATCTAATTAAGATCTGTTCTAGAACTAGAATCACAGAATTATAACAGACCAACTTTCGTTGCGAATATTATCTATGTCTAACAACCTAGCAAGCCAACTTTCGATGTGAATCCTAGAGTTCTAAACAAGCATTAATCTCAAGTTCTTTCGTTCACAATTCTCCTAAGCCAAATTTCTTTGCGAATAGTCAAATTGCTCTCTAAGTTCTTTCTAGTTGATTAATCAACTTTCGTTGCAGAAATCAACCTAACATCAATAATCTAAGTGGCCAATTCAAATCAAGCATTAAGAACAACCCTAGATGAAGAACTAACATATATGAATCCCTACAGATTGATCAACCTATAATTCCATGAAATCCCTAATGAGAATCCCTTAACCTAACAGGTAAACTACTCAGACATGATCATTGAAACTGAAGACATGATGAATAGAAAACCAAATAGCCTATAATAGATAAAGAAACTGGGGTTCAAAATCTCGTCTCTCTTGAGTACAAGATCAGACCCTAACTCTCTCAATGTAAAATAAAGCGTAAGCAAAAGTGTAGCCTAAACAAGTGGCTAAAAACCCTAATATAATGATCTAATCACGAATGGGGCTTCTTTGTAATTATGAGAAACTTCTGGGCTTTTGTGCAATTTCCAAACTCTTATTAAACCGCCGAGAATTGTCCATCTCGCGTCTGTGTCGATCGATGCACAGTGTGTGTCGATCGACACAGTCATCTGTAATCGGTAGTGAACTCTTCCTCTCGGCCAAATGCACCAAATAGCTCCAAAATGCGCCATTGTCCAATTCCGCTCCAAACGTACCTAGACCTGTAAACACACATAAAAGGACTTTAAAGGACTCTAAAAGACTCAATAAGAAGTCATATACCATGGTCAAAAGTCCTAAAAACCATGATATATCACATAACAGAGCATGACAATGGAACAGAGCATGATGGAAGTTATGATAACAGAGCATGCTCTGAGACAAACACTGGTAATAACGATGATGATAACATCGACCAGGAGAATGTGAAACATGGAGCAAAGAGACTCAAAATCACGATCAACCAATACTAAGAAGGGCACAAAGGCAGAGCACAAAACCAAATTATATGTAGGATTACATTATGTTTGCTAAAGAAGAAGGAGAAAGATTTTTATTGTGCTTAAATGACGAACCAAGAGGTTTTTTGGAAGCAAAAGATTCAAAAGAGTAGATTCATGCGTGTGAAGATGAGATTCACTCAATCACAAAGCATCAAAATTGGAATCTGGTTGAAAATCACATGGAGCAAAACCAGTTGGTTTAACATGGGTATTCAAACTCAAACACAATTCAGATGGGAGTATTAACAAGAACAAGGCACGACTCAATTCCAAGGGATATGTGCAACGATATAGAGTAGATTTTGATGACGTATTCGCCCTGTAGCTCGGATTGAAACAATTCGTCTCTTTATTAGTCTAACAGCATCCAATGGTTAGGAAATACATCATCTTAATGTCAAAAACAGCTTTCTTGCACGGAGAGTTAAAAGAAATTGTATATGTCACGCAACTAAAAGGTTTGGAAAACAAATTTTATAAACATAATAAAGTCATGTACAGCTTAAGACATGCACCAAAAGCCTGGAATGATAAGCTGAATCAGATCCTCAAAGAACTGCAATTCAGAAAATGTTCAAAGGAGCCATCAGTATATCGAAAGGTTGTAAGTAATTACTTGCTTCTTGTTGCAGTCTACGTTGATGATTTATTTGTTACATGAACAAATATAAGAGTCATTAATGCATTCAAGAAAGAAATGGCATCCAAGTTCGAGATGAGTGATCTCGGGACACTAACTTACTATCTAGGAATCAAAGTTTGTCAACATGAAAAAGGTATAACACTGAATCAAAACGATATGCTCCAAAAATATTGGAAGAAGCTGTCATAAAAGACTGCAATCCGGTTCATATACACCAATGAAGTCTGGACAAAAATTAACAAAATCCGAACATGAAAAGAAAACTGATGCTACAAGCTTCAGAAGGAATATTGGTTGTCTCCGATACTTGCTCCATACAAGACCAGATCTATAATATTGTGTAGGAGTGGTGAGTCAATATACGCAAAGCCCTAAAGAGTCTCATGGAACAGCAAGGAAACAGTGTTTTAGGTACTTACGAGGTACCACCACCTTTGAACTGACATTCGGACGACCAAGAACAAAAGTGATAAAACTTGTAGGCAGTGCCAGCTCAAATGCAGGGGCGGACAAGGCAACTGCCCAAGGGCCCATAAGCAGAAGGGGCCCATATTTTTTTTTTTGTTAGCGTTAAAATTTTGTAGATTTTTTAGTCTTTTTCTCTCCTAATTCTAAACAAAACTTTTCATATATTCACACAATGTTTCTTCCCCATCTATGATAAGCATGAACGATTTTGATTCCAATTTTAGGCATGTTTACTATTATGTTTCTTCTTTTTACAGTCATGAGAAAATTATATATATAGTTCTTGTGTCCTTGTGTTTAATCTTAAATTCTTAATTGTTTTGATATTGAGCCAAACTGAAACCATATTGATATCGTCATTGTTATTTTTTAACATTTTTTCATCAAATACCACTTTAAGATGATCAAAAAGAAATTGTTGGAGTCAAGTTTAGCACTTTCCTAAAAAGGCCTATTCATGAGTATAGGTCGGCCCAGCAATGGAAAGTCGGTAAAAGGCCCAAGACGGTAAAACTTAGGTTAAACTGGACTTGGAGCGACCGGCTTACATTAGGGTTTTGGAAGGTGTTCGATCAAGAAGACCAAGGCGGCTCGCCGACATCAATAATATGGAAATATTCCATATCTCGGTAGAATCGGGATATTAGGAAATATTCGTAGATATCTCTTATTTTCCTTTTATTTTAGACCGACTTGTAACCCTATATAAGAGAACCTTATGAATCAATGAAAGGATACGCTTTTCTAAATACTGAGCCTGAGAGACTATAGAAGCAGATTTAACCTAAAACTCTCCGGCGACTTCATAACCATTCTTTACCGGCTTCCATCTCGGAAACACCGGCTTACAAACCCTAATTTCCTAGCTCTCACCGCGTTCATTAATCCTTCTTTTAGAATCCCTAATTCACAAACCCTAAAGCTCTTTCTATCTTTGGATAGACCGAGTTGAGATCTTACAATTGGCGCCGACTGTGGGGATTTCTAAGAGAAATTTCTGAAACGAGATGTCAGGGAATCATAAGGAGATCGACGAAGAAAACCCTAGGGTCGAATTAAGCGTTCAAGATGAAAGTGATTACAACCAGAGTGATCACGAAGACGATGCTGCCAAAGGCGGCAAGCAGCCGCGAGACAAAGCTCGAGATAGCGGCAAACATGCCCCGCCACTCAGCGAAACAGAGGCTCAAATAGAGCAAGACAAGGTCTTAGCTACCCTAATGTCCAAGATCGAGTCACAAAACGACCTGATCAAAACGTTCTCGGAGAAAATTGACCTGCTGCAGACAGAGCAAGCAAAGATCCTTTCAGGACAACGGTCAAGGAAACCCAGGAGAGAGGTGCCGTCAAAGGTGAAAGACAAAGTCGCCAGACGACTGGTCTATAGCACATCCGAGGAAAGCCACCATGAACAGAGCCGTAGCAGCGAGTCCAGGAGCAACCCGCGTAAGGAAAGCAACAAGGATACTCGCGAGCGTAGCTCACATCGGAAGGAGGGGTCTGAAAGAACCAAACGGAGCGAAAGTAGACATAACAACCTGTTGGGAATGTCCTGAAATCTACTGTACTATCTCTAGAAAGTATGATAAGTGTCGAGATCAGACATAAGTCATAAATACTGGGTGATCATGATGACTTGCTAGAGCCCGCTCTTGATCTATAAGTTTAGGACTTATTACCAGTATTGTATGATCCAGAAGGGTCACACACCATAGCTAACGGGAAAGTTAAAAGGAATTAATACAGTAAGATGCAAGGTATTTACTGTATTTGTACAGAGAATTGGGCCAGACAAAATACAGTCTTTTGTCTGATTTGGGCCTTGGGCCCAAAAGCCCAATAGGCCATTAGTTTAATTACTTGGGCCTATATAAGGAAAGAGGGGACGCCAGTTAGCCCTAAGCTTCTGCGTTTTTCAGGTCTAGTCATCCTCCTCTCTCTCTGTTATTCCAGCTTGGTCTAGCAGCCTGATCCAGTAGCTTGTAAGCGTGTGGATATTCCTTGGAGGGGCCGGTAATCATCAGCTCTTGCAGATCTCGATATTCCCTTGATTAATCCGCTGCAATCATAAGGTAATGATCCTGATCTGGTCTTTGATTCATATGCAAATCACCTAGATCTTAGATGAATATCTTAGTAGGTTTAACTGAAAGAATTAAACCAAGAGACTAAATATTCCTACAGTGGTATCAGAGCCAGGTCGTTAGGTTTTGCATGTTTGGATCATATAGGTTGTTTTAATGTTTGTAGAATCGAATTTGAATGTAAATTTGATTAAGAAAACTTTAAAAAAACCTAACAAAACTAAATCATAAGCCGGATCCGTTGATCGGCATGCGTCGGACTGCGATGCGTCGAATCGATCGCATGTCCGGATGCGCAGACCGATCGCGGGATCGATGCGTGTATCGATCGATATGATCGTATCACGATCGAGTCCCGGCTGTCTCGTTTCGCATATCGATCCGGATGGATCGTGACAGTATGCGTGACGAGTTCGAGGTGGTCGCGTGAATCGATCGGGCACATCGCATGTGCTGATCGGCCCGGCTCATCGCCTCAAGCCGTCCCGCTCCGCGTCCCGCTGTGTCTCGATGTGATCCGATCAGTCGAGCTTGACGCGAGCATCCGGCGAGAGAGCATCACGACCCGCGAGTAGCCATTCGGTTAAGCCGAGCCTCGCGGTTCGTCCCACCTAACCCGAGACGCGAACCAATCGTGCCATTGGGCCATTGCGGTTCGTCGTTGGTTTTGCCTTATCCCGCAAGTTAGGTCAAAATTGGCTAAAACGCAAGGCGTTTCTTCCCGGTTTTGGACTTAACCGAACCGATCCAATTTAATTGGTGGTTCAAGCGGTTAACCAAATCGCGGTTTGCTGGAAATTATTTAATACATTGGTATTATTTAATTTCTGGTTAAACCGGATTTAAATTCAAAATTGAATTTTAACCTAAACCGAAGGCTGGTCTAAGTTTGATTTGGTTGGACCAAATAATTTAGAGCTGGTCTGGTTTAGTAAATAACCAGTTGGATTAAGTAATTAATTTGGTCTTGGACCAGAATTAATGAACCGACTCGGTTATGTCAAATTATTGGGCCAATTGGAATTCTGTGGTCTTGGGCCAAGAATTGGGCCTATAATTTGTGACCCAAGCGAAAATTTAATAAAATATTTAATTATTTCCAAAATCAGAATTAGAAAGTTTCTAAGTTTAGAAATTTCTAGATTAAGAATGTTTTGGAAATAGTAATCTTCTATTTTTGGAAGGAAAACCTAAAATCCTCAAAACAAATATCAAGCTTAGATGTCTTGCCCAATCTTGTCAGCTACTTAACGCTTATTCAATTACAGATATGGCTTACAGTGTGAGGTGTCTGTTTTTGCGTAAGTAAAGTAGTACATAGTCATTACTGTCATTGGGAGTCCCAGACTTTAATGATTATTTGGCTGTAAGAGATTGGTTTCCTTGACTGGGCCATCGGGAGTCCCGGGCCTTGAGACATCTGGTGAATTTGGGCCTCGGGTCCAATTCACAACCGAGAGTTATATGAGTTGTAACTAGCTGTGTGTATGCTTACCTAGTTAGCTAATTTTGGGTGACGACCAGTGGCCCACTTTGGTTTTAGTTTAACATGGATCTCGGAATCATTGTATTCTTATGAGGATAAACAAAGAAATTTTGAATACAATGCGAGTTTTCTTATAAGTTGTTAAGATTACTCTTTTATGAACTAAATAACTAAAACTCTATTTATCTCTAAATTTCAGTTATGACTAGCACAAACAATCAAAACACTTTCTCGATCCGGTCTGTCCTTGAGATGGACAAACTGAACGGATCAAATTTCTTGACTTGGTCGCGGAACCTGAGGCTACTCCTCAGGCAGGAGAGAAAGGACTATGTCCTTGAGAGAGCTCTCCCCGAGAGGATCGGGTCCAATGCCTCTCATGCAGTATATGATGCTTGGAATAAGCATTATAATGATGCGGTAGATGTGCATGGTCTGATGTTAGCTACCATGGACTCAGATTTGCTGAAGCAATATGAGAACATGGAGTCGCCAATAGAGATGATCAGCAGCCTGAAATTGAAATTTCAGGAGCAGGTAAGAGTGGAGAGATACCAGTTGGTTAAGTCTCTCACTAGCTGCAAGCTACCAAATGATCATCCAGTGAGTCCTCATGTCAGTAAAATGATGGGTTACATTGATAACCTGAGGAAACTGGATTATCCAGTTAGCCAAGAATTGGCAACTGAGATCATTCTGCAGTCACTGCCGTCAAGCTATGATAAGTTCAAAAGGAACTATATCAAGAAAGGCTTAACGAAGACGCTGACTGAACTGCATGATATGCTCAAGACAGTTGAGCCAAACGTGAAGAGTACCCTGTATAATCTCATAATGGAGAAGGGTAGGTTTACTAAACCTAGTGCTGACAAGGGTGAAGACAAAGTTTTCCAGATTTTGAATCATGGCAAGCCTGTGTCTTCTGAGCCCGAGTCAGATACATCTTACGTTGGTAAGTGCTGCTACTGTAAAGAGACTGGGCATTGGAAGAGAGATTGCATTAAATTCATGGAAGATTATGAGGAGTTGAAGGTGATGTATGAGACTACTTCTTCAGGTATTCATGTTATTACTTCAAGTTCTACCTTATAAGTATTGGATACTGGTTGTGGCACTGATATTTGTTATAATATGCAGAGCCTAAGCAACAGTAGAACGTTGAAGGAAGGACAAGTGGAACTGCGTGTCTGGAAGGAGCTATGGATGCTGCCTCAGCCGTAGGGTTTTCACTTGTAGATGCCTTTGAGGCTTGGTTTTGTATTAAGTAATTGCTACAATGTACCTGCTTTAAGCAGAGTTGTCTTTCATTTTCTTGTAAGAATTTGAATGTTTTTCATTTTGATAAAAGACAAGTTTTGTTCTTTTGATCTTAATAAAATATTAATTGTAGCACCCTATTCAAGGAATGGGTTTTATATCTTAAACCAAAGAGTGCCTAAATGTAACATAAATACCGAATTGGTTTAAATCTGATGAATTAAACCTGATTTTTCTTGGCGTAAATGTTTTGGTCACATAGAGTAAGTCGGATTCAGAAATCCCATAGTTATGGACTTTTGGGCTCATTTGATCGGATATCTTATGAGACTTGAATTCTGCTTACTGGACCAAAAGACAAAGGGCTCATCTTAGCCGAGCTAGAGAAAGGCCCAAAGGCTTATTGGACCTTGAACATACTCATGTATGTGGCCCGATGAGCAGTAATGCCAGAGAAAAATTTCCTTTACTTCATTATCTTTACTGATTACTTCAGTGAGTATGACTGTGTTCATTTGATGAGACACGAGTCGGAATTCTTTGAAATGGTCGAAAGAGTTCCAGAATGAGGTATAGAATCTGAGTGACAGAAGTATTGAGACTTTGGATTAGATCACGAGTGAGAATACTTAAGTCATTGATGGTGTGATCATCTGAATGAGTGTGTAGTCGTTTCACAGCTCATTTCTCCTGAAAACCTGGAGGTGTTTCTGTGAGAAAGAATCAGATCTTATTAGAAATGATTAAAGATGAGTCACATGAATCTTCCATGATATTCTTTAAGAATAACGCTCTAAAAATATCTAAGTTTACGCTGAAATAGTTCCACCAATATCAGTTGAAAGACACCACATAAATGTGGACTGGAAATGATCCAAATTCGTCTTTACTGAGTATTTGTAGTTGTGCTACTTCGCTGGTTGTCCTAGGGAAACCAAGGCTTGTTACTTTTTACGTCCATTCCGAAAACGAAGTTAGGTTGTTCGAAATTCTGTTTTCTAAAAGGAAAGTTTCTTTCCAAGAAGAACAGTGGGAGTAAAAGTATAACTCGAAGAAATTCGAGAAATACAGGAGGTTGCTCAACCTGTTGAGGGAGAGCAGCGGATGGATTTACAGATTTCTGTAGAATCTACACCTGTAGAGCCTGAAGTTCGCAGATCTGAATGAATCTGTCACTAATCCGAGAGTGATTTCTCGTGATTAATTGCCATGATCTGATGATCATTGAAAGTGACGAACCTGCGAAATTCACAGAAGCGAAAGTGAGCCCGGACTCCGAAAAATTATACTGTATGTAAGTTAGCTTCATCGATCCATTCATGGATAGAAGCAAGCATATCGGAGTTGGAATCTTCGTTATGTTGAATTAGTCAAGGTTTTGACTTGAACAGGAACGAAGTGGAACTGTGCGTTTACTAATAGATAAGTGGGAGCGATGTTGCATTCCTCATAGTGTATGTCGATGACATACTGATTCTCGGAAATAACGTTCCAATGCTGCAGTCGGTAAAGGACTGGCTTGGGAGTTGGTTTTATGATTGACATGGGTAAAGCCACATATGTTCTTGGATTTTGGATCTAAAGATAAAGATCCAAAAGAGCTGATAGGACAAAGTCAGGATTCTTATATTGACAAAGTCCTACACGTTTTCGGCATTCCAAGAAAGGTTTTATGCCAATGTCACATGGCATTACGTTAAGCAAGATACAGTGTCCTACGATATCTGCTGAGCTTGAATGCATGGATGAGATTCCATATGCGTCGGCAGTTGGATCTATCATGTATGCCATGACATGTACTTGTTTTGATGTTGCTTTAATATTAAGCAAGACAAGTAAAGACCAGTCAAATCCAGCAAAGAATCACTGGATAGACGTAATGAATATCCTCAAGTATTTGGAAAACACTTAGGATAAGTTCTTGATTTACGGAGAAAGTGAGGTGCTAGAAGTCGGTAGAGTCTGAAAGGCAAGTTTCCAACAGAAAAAGATGATTTCCGGTCACAGTCCGGTTATATCTTGTGTATGTCTGGCGGTGCAAGGCACTGTTGCTGACTCCATGACTTAAGCTGAACATTTCGAAGCTTGGGTAGCGGCGAAAGAGGTTGTTTGGAAAGAAGAATTCATCACTGAACTTGATGTGATTCCTAGCATAGATGAGGCTAGCTGCACATCAGAGGTCCAAACACCTTGAGGGTAGGTATAACCTATTCCGTGAGATAAATGACAGAGGTGTTAAGTAGATCAGCAAGTTTCAACGAATGAGAACGTTGCTAATCTATTAACGAAGCCACTCCTTAGGCCTAAGCACGAGTTGCGGACTGTAGCTGTAGGATAAGTGAAATTAAGATGTAGTCTTAATTTCAGTGGGAGTTTGTAAAGGGCTTTATTTAGTTGTTTTGAAAGGTTCATGTAAACATAATATTTTATGTTTATGAAATTTATGATTTCTGGATTATTTTAACTGTGATATAAATAATAGTTCCAAAATGATTCATGTCATTATATATAGGCCATCGAAGTACATGAGAAAGACTTGATCATGAAACCCTATATTTAACAAAATGACATAAATCAGAGTGTCCATAGTCGAAGGTTGTTGAAATTGGAACACCAACAACCAATTGAGACTAGAGTGTGTTGAGACTTATGACCAAGTTTCATGGGTCATAGATGCGCGGCATCAAAGTCGACACATAGGTATATGTAGGGGAGCATATGACCGGACATGACCCGCTGATGAGAACTCTACAAGATATTAATATCTGTGTCATAAGAGGTTCTCATCTACGACTATAGAGTATAGTCCTTAGACCTGAGTTCGCATGCATGTGGCTGCACATGGATTGATGCACTTTGATCATTGTCTAACGCTGTTTCGTAACTGGGAGCTATAAGGACCTTGGTTGGGTGTATTACAAAGTGTGTAGTTCATAGTGATGGAACAAGATGGGATTTGTCCCTCCTGTTAATGGAGGTAATATCTCTAGGCCAATCGGAGACTTGATAGCTGGTAAGAGTGTGGCCACACCCAAACGGACTTGCCCAAGTCGTTTGCATTGTCAGTATCTATTCTGGTCCGATGAACATGATCTTGGCTATATAAGGATGACACACATCTTGCCTTATGCCAGATCGAGTTATTGAGACAAAAGGATTAGGGAATGTAGAATTCCAGTACAAGTGGGAGATTGTTGGGAATGTCCTGAAATCTACTGTACTATCTCTAGAAAGTATGATAAGTGTCGAGATCAGACATAAGTCATAAATACTGGGTGATCATGATGACTTGCTAGAGCCCGCTCTTGATCTATAAGTTTAGGACTTATTACCAGTATTGTATGATCCCAAAGGGTCACACACCATAGCTAACGGGAAAGTTAAAAGGAATTAATACAGTAAGATGCAAGGCATTTACTGTATTTGTACAGAGAATTGGGCCAGACAAAATACAGTCTTTTGTCTGATTTGGGCCTTGGGCCCAAAAGCCCAATAGGCCATTAGTTTAATTACTTGGGCCTATATAAGGAAAGAGGGGACGCCAGTTAGCCCTAAGCTTCTGCGTTTTTCAGGTCTAGCCGTCCTCCTCTCTCTCTGTTGTTCCAGCTTGGTCTAGCAGCCTGATCCAGTAGCTTGTAAGCGTGTGGATATTCCTTGGAGGGGCCGGTAATCATCAGCTCTTGCAGATCTCGATATTCCCTTGATTAATCCGCTGCAATCATAAGGTAATGATCCTGATCTGGTCTTTGATTCATATGCAAATCACCTAGATCTTAGATGAATATCTTAGTAGGTTTAACTGAAAGAATTAAACCAAGAGACTAAATATTCCTACACAACCGAAGTGATGGGAGGTATTCACCCGACAGGGAGGAACATACCAGTCACCAGACACGGGACGTGCACCACAGACGAAATTCGCGACATGAGAATGGCTCGCACCGAGACAACTATCGCCACGAGCGAGGTATGTCGCACGAGAAAACTCATGGAGCGTCTATTCGCGGAGCAAGTCGCAACCATGTCGAGAAACAACTGATTGAGCTCAAAGACACCCTAAAAGAATTAAAAGGGGAGGTCCATGGCGTGAAGGGGTCCGCACCCGAGATAGACCGAATCATCGAGGAAACTCGTAGGACTCCCTTCACCTCGCGCATCACGAACACGTATATCAGGCAAAGAGAGAAGCTCAGACTACCGATGTACGACGGCACCAAAGATCCAGCGACCCATCTCACAACGTTCAAAATCATGGCGGCAAAGGCGCGGTTCTCGTCAAGTGAGGAGCGTGACATCGGCTTCTGCCAACTGTTCACCGAAACCCTGGAAGGAGACGCGCTAAACTGGTTCTCCCGACTCCCATCCAAGTCAATCGATAGCTTCTCGGACCTCACATGGGCATTCGTAAGGCATCACTTTGCCTACATTCGTAAGGACACTTCGCTAAGCGCGTTGATGTCGATGACGCAAGAGAAGAAGGAAACCTTGAAAGATTTCGTAGAAAGGTTCAGGGCGGTGATGACACGAGCTGAGGCACCAGATAAGTTCACTATCGCAGCCCTGACAAACGCCGTCTGGCATGAGTCGCCATTTTACCAAGATTTAGTCATCAACCCGCCACTAACCATCGAGGACGCACTCCATCGGGCAAACAAATTCGTGGAATTGGAGGAGAAGAAGGTCGCATTGGCAAAGAGATTCGGTTCTGGCAAACAGACAGATAAGAAGGAAGAAAGAGAACCCAGGCAGCATTACGACGGTAAAAGCGCCAAAACAATGGTTTTGGACGGCACCGACAAGTCCCGGTCATCAAAACCGTGGAATAAAAGAGGGAAAGAGGCAAAGAAGGCGCAAGCAGCCTCCGCTACAGGGGATAAGTACTGTGAATACCATCAAGCTACGTCGCACGACACGGCTGAATGTCGGAATCTCAGAAACGCACTCTACTCCCGACTTTCCAATGAAGAGATCAAGGCGGCCATCGAAAGGTTGAAGAAGGAAGAATCGGGACAGAAGAAGGAAGACAAAGCCGACGAGCAGGCTCCCAGGCAAGATAAGCCGCCACGGCGTATCAAAAGCATAGCTTTGAAACGTAACCGTGAAGAAGAAGAGGAGGACGAAGAGGAAACCCCCAAGACCATCCGAAGAATCAACATGATCATGGGTGGTCTAATCTCCGTAAATGATTTGGTCCGGTCAATCAAGGTCTATGAACGCCTAGCATTGGCCGCGCAAAAGGCGCCTCAACCAATCCTATCAGATGATCCGCCCGTCATCTTTACCGACCAGGACCTCTATGGAACTCACTACCCTCATAACGACCCGCTGGTGGTTGAGCTTCTAATCGGAAGTTGCCAAGTATCTCGAATACTGGTGGACACCGGGAGCTCGATAGATTTAATTTTCCTAGATACACTCAAGAAGATGGACATTAAGGAGGAGGATATCAAGCAGAAGGCCAAGCCGCTCACCGGGTTCACAAGTGAGACGACGTACACAATTGGAACGATCAAGTTGCCTGTCTTCGCAGGAGGAGTTAACAGATTGGTGAGGTTTCACGTCATTGACAAGCCAACCATCTATAACGTGATCCTTGGAACTCCATGGCTATATAGCATGAAGGCGGTATCCTCGACGTACCATCAATGTCTGAAATTCCCGACACCTAAAGGCTCCAGACAGTCAAAGGATGCCAGAGCGCAAGTCGGTCGTGTTTCGCGAGAGAACATAAGATCAGGGTGCCTTCCTGCATGATCAAAACAGAACACGGAAGAAAAGGACCGGAGAAAGAACTAATCCAGCAAGTCATCATTGACGAATCAGATGCAAGCAAGTGTGTAGGCATTGGCGCAGGATTACCGGACGACATCAAAGGGGAACTGATCACTTTCCTACAGCAAAACGTTACAACGTTTGCGTGGACAATGAAGGATATGAAGGGTATCAACCCAACCATTACAACTCACGAGTTGAATGTCGATCCGACTTACAAACCAGTCAAGCAAAAGAGGCGAAAACTCGGCCCAGAAAGAGCTAAAGCAGTCAACGATGAAGTAGAGAAGCTACTCGAAGCCGGTTCAATCCAAGAAGTCAAATATCCTGACTGGTTGGCCAATCCAGTGTTCGTAAAGAAGAAAAACGGGAAGTGGAGAGTATGTGTCGACTTTACGGATCTCAACAAAGCTTGCCCCAAGGATAGTTTTCCGCTGCCGCACATCGACCGACTTGTTGAGGCGACGGCCGGGAACGAACTGCTATCATTCATGGATGCGTTCTCAGGGTATAACCAAATCCTTATGAACCCAGACGACAGAGAAAAGACGGCCTTCATCACTGAACGCGGCACATATTGCTACAAAGTCATGCCTTTCGGTCTCAAAAACGCCGGCGCCACCTACCAGCGGCTGGTAAACCGGATGTTTGCAGGGCAACTTGGCGCAACAATGGAGGTTTATATCGACGACATGCTAGTCAAGTCTCTGATTGCCTCTCAGCATGTCAGTCATTTAAAGGAATGTTTCAACATCCTTAACCGATACGGCATGAAACTTAATCCAACTAAGTGTACATTTGGGGTGACATCGGGAGAGTTCCTAGGATACGTGGTAACTCAGAGAGGAATAGAAGCTAATCCAAAGCAGATCACAGCCATAATCGACTTACCATCTCCCAAGAACACTCGAGAGGTACAACGCCTCACTGGCCGCATAGCCGCCTTGAACAGGTTTATATCCCGGTCAACGGATAAATGTCTGCCTTTTTACGAGCTCCTACGAGGGAATAAAAGATTCGTGTGGGACGAGAAGTGTCAAGAAGCCTTCATCCAACTCAAGGACTACTTGTCGAACCCGCCGATACTGTCTAAACCCGAGAATGGTGAGACATTGTTGCTTTACATCGCCGTTTCAACGACAGCAGTGAGTGGCGTGCTAGTTCGGGAAGATCGAGGAGAACAGAAGCCGATCTTCTACGTCAGCAAAACAATGAACGGAGCCGAAACCAGGTATCCTGCAATGGAAAAACTGGCTTTCGCAGTCGTCATCTCGGCACGGAAGCTGCGACCATATTTTCAGTCACATCCGATTGCCGTATTAAGCAGTCAACCTCTTCGAACGATACTTCATAGCCCGGGACAGTCTGGTCGTCTAGCCAAGTGGGCAATAGAGTTAAGTGAGTACGACATCGAGTACAGGAACAGGACAACCGCCAAATCACAGGTAATAACTGATTTCCTTGTCGAATTATCACCTGAATTGGATGTCGGTACAGAGACAGAAGACAAAAATTGGAAATTGTTCGTTGACGGGGCTTCATCTAAAAAAGGAGCCGGGATAGGGATACGTCTCATATCACCAACCGGCGAGATATTAGAGCAGTCATTCAAACTAGGTTTCACGGCTTCTAACAACACAGCCGAGTACGAAGCTTTGCTAGCCGGTCTCAGACTAGCCAGGGAAATTGGAGTACGACATCTCTTGGCCCATTGTGATTCCATGCTTGTAGCCAACCAGATCAACGGCGACTACGAAGCTAAAAATGAACGAATGGAGGCCTACCGAAAGAAGGCGTTGGAACTCACCAGTTCCTTCGAATTCTTCGACATTGTCCAGATACCAAGAAAGGAGAATGCCCCGGCAGATGCACTTGCGTCGCTGGCATCTAATCCCAATCTCTGTCGACGGATCCCGGTAGAAACGATCCACGAACCAAGCATCCCGCCCCCTGAGAGCAATCAAGAAGAACCTGAAGAAACAATCCCGATTGGTGAGGACGACATGTGCTACAATATTCAAGCAAAGGGCACAGACCTCATCGATGTCCTAACCGGCAACAATAAAGACTGGCGACTTCCGATAAGAGCGTACCTGACAGAAGGAAAGCTCCCAGAAGATAAATGGGAAGCACGACGACTTAAAGTCAAGAGCGTGCGATACACTATACATGAAGGTATCCTCTACAAGTATTCTGCTAACAAGATCCTCCTCAGATGCATAAACGGAGATGAAGTAAGTCGGGTTCTCGAAGAAACACATTCTGGGGCATGCGGAAACCACTCCGGAGGCAGGTCTCTCGCCCTCAAAATCAAGTTGAATGGTCACTATTGGCCGACTATGATAACCGACTGCGAGACCTATTCTAACAAGTGTGAAAAGTGTCAGCGACATGCGCCATTCATACATCGACCCACAGAATTACTCACAACGTCAACCGCGGCTTACCCGTTCATGAGATGGGCAATGGACATCGTTGGACCGTTACCATTATCCAATCAAAGACGTTTCCTGCTCATTATGACCGACTACTTCACAAAGTGGGTAGAGGCCAAGGCTTACGTCGCAATCCATGATGTCCAGGTTCAAAATTTCGTCTGGAAATACATAATATGTCGTTTCGGGCTACCCTACGAGATCGTCACAGATAACGGATCGCAATTCATCTCGAAAGTATTCGAAGGGTTCTGCGAGAAGTGGGATATACGCCTTAGCAAGTCAACACCAAGGTATCCTCAAGGGAATGGCCAAGCCGAGGCTACGAATAAAACCATCATCGCCGGCATCAAAAAGCGCCTTGAAAGCAAAAAAGGAGTTTGGGCAGACGAGTTGGATGGCGTCCTCTGGTCGCATAGAACGACGCCTCGCAGCGCAACAGGAGCCACCCCTTTCTCCTTAGCCTTTGGCGTAGAAGCAATGGTACCGGCAGAAGCTAACATTTACACTTTACGCCGCTCTCTCATGCCGCACCATACTGAAATCAATGAAAAGATGCTAATCCAAGCTCTCGACACCTTAGAAGAAGAGCGGGATCGAGCCCTACTCAGGATTCAAAACTACCAGCAGCTCGCAGCTCGGTACTACAACCAGAAAGTCAAGGAACGCCATTTTCAAGTCGGTGACTTCGTCCTCCGCAAAGTTTACGAAAATACCAAGGAACGGAGAGCAGGGAAACTCGGGGCGAAATGGGAAGGACCCTACAAAGTCACAAAAGTCGTCAAACCGGGAGTCTACGAGCTCGAGTCAATGAAAGGCAAGGCTTTACCTCGATCATGGAACTCGGCAAGCCTGAAGGAGTACCACTAAGACGGCAACGCATAAAAAAAAAAAAAAAAAAAAAAAAAAAAAAAAAAAAAAAAAAAGATTATGTACTAAGAACTACGAGTGACTTGATTCTTCCTCGGAGGATACGTAGGCAGCCTTTACCGGCACAGTCACAAATCTAATAAAAACCTTGTTTTTCAGATAATTTACCGTCTTGGAAGACAAGCAAAGCCAAAAATCAGGTAAGTCCTTTCATTAATATTCAAATATTTGATGGTACTAACAAAGCCGAGTATCAACTCGCAAAAAGCCGAGTATCAACTCGCAAAAAACCGAGTATCAACTCGCAAAAAGCCGAGTATCAACTCGCAAAAAACCGAGTATCAACTCGCAAAAAGCCGAGTATCAACTCGCAAAAAGCCGAGTATCAACTCGCAAAAAGCCGAGTATCAACTCGCAAAAAGCCGAGTATCAACTCGCAAAAAGTCGAGTATCAGCTCGCAAAAAATACGAGCAAACAACTCGCATCATTAGCATCATGCCTCCTGGCCAGGGGTGTGGTCTTCCTTGCGCATGAGGTGCACATCGTGGTAAGGAAAAGCCGGGATCCGTCCCGCAAATTCTTCGCGGTGGGTGATAACAAATAAGTCGAGCACAGCATCGCACATTCGCCCACCCTTGGAATAAAGCCGAGCAAATCATAGACTCGCAAACCACGGTAGGACAAAACAGCATTAAAAAGTCGCTACTCGTTTGAGATTATCAAGAATAGTTTTAATACGATAGCACGACTTGGTGATGAAAGTCGCTACTCGTTTGAAATTATCAAGAAGTTTTAATTCAGTAGCACGGCTTAATCACATTTCGGTTTGTCAATGACGAAATTCATTGAAATCGTCGGCGCCGAGCTTTGTCTAAATAAAGCACTTATTACTAAATTGTCTAAAGGGTTATCCAAGAGCAAACCTAGACAAAATTGGTACGGTTTTAAACCAGTATCTGATCAAGTTTGGCAAAAGAAAGATAGACTGATTCAAATCACTATCAAAGCTTAAAAAGCAAACTTAATTAAACCAAAAAGAGTCTGAGAATAAAATAAACAGGATTTGATCTAACAACCTAAAAGATCTAAGGCGGAGCAGCGACGGAGAGATGGCCGGAAAATAAAAAATTACCTTTAAGCTTCTTCACACCACGCAAAAATGAAGAAGTGAAGAGTGGGAGGGGTCCTTTTATAATGAAAATGACGGCGCAAGAATCGAGGTAATAATTACCTAGGCGACGCTTCGTATCTCGCATCAAACCGATAAATCGAACCAGAAATCAATTTCGGTTCAACCATTGGTCTCCATCAGATTGAACCTAACCATGAAGATTGCGTTCGTCCTGAACAAGCCGAAAAAGCCCCTATGAAGTACGGCTCTAGGCTAAGCACGATGGACCTAGGAGAGCATAGCTCGTCGACTAATGGGCCTACAAACTCATCTCTTAAAACCGTAAGTTAACCCTTCGCATTGACGACTTGAATGAAAGTCGCCATACTGGGGGGGGGGGGGCTTATTGTTGGAGTCAAGTTTAGCACTTTCCTAAAAAGGCCTATTCATGAGTATAGGTCGGCCCAGCAATGGAAAGTCGGTAAAAGGCCCAAGACGGTAAAACTTAGGTTAAACTGGACTTGGAGCGACCGGCTTACATTAGGGTTTTGGAAGGTGTTCGATCAAGAAGACCAAGGCGGCTCGCCGACATCAATAATATGGAAATATTCCATATCTCGGTAGAATCGGGATATTAGGAAATATTCGTAGATATCTCTTATTTTCCTTTTATTTTAGACCGACTTGTAACCCTATATAAGGGAACCTTATGAATCAATGAAAGGATACGCTTTTCTAAATACTGAGCATGAGAGACTATAGAAGCAGATTTAACCTAAAACTCTTCGGCGACTTCATAACCATTCTTTACCGGCTTCCATCTCGGAAACACCGGCTTACAAACCCTAATTTCCTAGCTCTCACCGCGTTCATTAATCCTTCTTTTAGAATCCCTAATTCACAAACCCTAAATCTCTTTCTATCTTTGGATAGACCGAGTTGAGATCTTACAGAAATCCATTAGAAAAACTCTTATCGAATACATGAGTGCTTGTGAATGGATATATATATGTGGTTTATGAGTTGGAATCATGTTTTTCTTTTCAAGATTATTTTATTTTTCTTAAATACAACTAAACTTTTAATTGCTAATTTTTCAGTCAAAAATCGTTTTGATGGTAAGCATTTGGTTTGCTAACAGTATAGTTTTATGGGGTCTATTTTTAACTTTTGATACTTTTATAGTTTTTTTACCCCAAAAAGAGAAGATATTTTTATAGTTTTAGGTAGGGCTGGGCATTTTACCCGAAACCCGAACCCGAATCCGAACCCGACCTAAAAAACCCGATCCGATCCGAACCGATTTTTTAAAAATATCCGAATGGGGCTTAAGTTAAAGTATTTCAGGTATTGGGTAATACCCGAACCCGAACCGAACCCGAATGGGTACCCGAAGTAACTCAAAGTTTAATCTAGTTTCGATTAGTTCTAATACTTTCGAGCATTTTTAGTAGTTTGTGTAGTTTATGTTTTTATATTTTGGGTAATACATATATTTTTGAGTAATTTCTAATAATTTTTGGTAATTTAAGTATATGTTTTTATGGGATAATTGGATAATTCAAATATTTTTTAATATTTTTGAGTAAATTTTCCGAGTTTTCAGAAAATTTATGGTGATTTCGGGTATCCGAACCCGATCCGAACCTGATATGTCCCGAACCGAACCCGGCCCGATATTTAGAAATACCCGAATGGGGCTTAAGTTAAAGTATTTCGGATATTGGGTAATACTTTAACCCGAACCGAACCCGAATGGGTACCCGAACGCCCAGCCCTAGTTTTAGGGGTATATTTTTTACTTTTGCCCCAGGGCCTGTGACATGCTTAAGCCGGCGCTGCTTGTATGCTACAATGACAATAGTTATAATGTTGATCCAGATGATGGAAAAAATACAACAGCGCACATCTTCTATATTGGTGAAAGTCCAATCATTTGATGTTCACAAAAGTAGGAAACTGTGGCACTTTCATCATGTGAGGCTGAGTTTATGGCTGGAACTGAGGCAGCAAGACAAACTATTTGGCTTCAAGATCTGCTTGGAGAAATCATTGGTTCAGTATGTGGAAAGGTTGTCATTCGGATAGACAATCAGTCGGCCATTGCTCTTACCAAAAATTTGGTGTTTTATGGTAGGAGTAAACATATACACACAAGGTATCACTTCATGAGGAAATGTGTTGAGAATGGACAAATAGAAATGGAACATGTTCCTGAAAGTGAACAAAAAGCAGACATTCTAACCAAAGCACTTGGAAGGATCAAGTTCAAAGAGATGAGAGATCTCATTGGTGTTCGAAATTTGGTGGAGAAGACAATTTCAAGCTTAAAAGAGAAAATGTTGACTTAAGCTTGAAGATGAAGATCAAATTGTATTTAGGAATTATCTAATTACACATATCTATTTAGGAGTTATCTAAATAGATTTAGGAGTTATCTAAACTTGGTCTAGTATGTTCTTTAAATCTATATATAAAGAGAAGACAAGATGTGACATAACTTAAGAATTTAAAAGATTGGAGAGCTTGAGTTTTGAATAATTTTCTTAAGCTAATAATAAAGAGAGTAATTCTTTGATCTTTTGAGTTCTTACACAATTCTTTAGAATCTAGAGCAAACAATAACTAGAAAGGATTCTAAATCAGAGGTGGGTTTGGATTTGAAGGAACGTGGGGTTCTAGTGGCGATATCGTAAACACCATAGCCTTCACTGTAGCCTTCACCAACAAAATAGATGGAATTAGGGTTTAAGCCCGGGAATAAGATGGGCTTTACACAAAAAGGCTCGTTATCGTCGAGGAATATACAAAGATCACCATTGTCTTCTGTGTAACACATGTTCATATCTTCCTCCTCTCTAAACACATGAACTGCTTTGTGCCGCCGCAATTGAATCTTAATGACTTGATCGCAGGGCTTTGGATATACCTGCAAAGCCAAGCCAAAAAGAAAGAATGTTAGTAATATATCTTGTTAATAAAACCGCAAAAGCAAATAAACAACCAAAACCTCTTATCATTTGACTAGGAAACGTTGTCCTGAGGGAGACTCCACAAGTTGTTGTGTCCGGTCACAAGAATACAAAAGTTGCAACTCTGAATGCGAAAACTGAGGAAGGTTGTGAAACCGCAACTCATGGAACTCATGCCTCGGGATGGAATACCATCCCAAAGACCACAAGTGGTGGCCACCAGAACTTAGCATGTAGAACCTTTGATATCTCTTGGAATACATCAACTTAGACTGTTCAAAGTGATCGAATATCTTACCAGACAAAATAAGATGGCACCCCTTTAGTGTCCCGTGAACTTGACAGCCATAACACAGTCTTCTTCTTCAGGAGAAGAGGACATTGCCACGCCACTTACCAATTCAGTTTGACAACCATCAACATCTGGCCGATGAGGCAGATGGATGAACTTGGGTTTCAATTTGGAGCTCGAGGGATTGCAGAAGTCGCTGATTAGTATTGAAGGAGGGGCGCCAAGAAAAACTCCCCATCCATGGGAACTTCCCACCAGCGTAGACTCAACCAACTCTTTGGGAAATTGCTTATCACCGACGGTAAAATGCTTTTCCTTGGCCCGGTCAAACATGCGGAGCTCTGTCATTGCACCACATTCTTCACTACAAGAGGTGATACGATACAACAAGTAAGGCTTTTTTTTATGGATGAATATCTTAGTCTCAGGCTTTTTTTTGTTTGAACAATCGTCACAGGCTTTACGTACTCAAGAAGTGAGAACTTAAGAGAAAAAATGTACTTTTTAAAGAACCTCACCATCACTCACGGCATTCGATTATGAGTTCTCCAAGATTGATTTGATGTCATGTTCGTCTCGGTACTTTCAGCGCCCGGAAATTTACTATCAATAGAGTCTTTACAGAATCAACAAAGAGCTAAGTTAATGGAGTCTTGGAGCTACAAAAGAGCTTTCGAACTCAACGCCTTTGTTTTCGGTTAAAAACAGAATCGAACCCACCTCTCAAAACGACATCGCTCTACTCCAGATTATAATACATCCACAACCGGCCGGGTTATCTTACTGGTCCAAATTAAATGCTCCAAACCAGAACACATATGAAAAGCACAATCCTGGACTTACTTAAGAAGCAATTTCAGACCGTCGATATATTAGTAATCGACGATGTATATCATTTCTTAGACATTCTCTCGGATCGCCATCCTTAGCCGTTGAATGAAAACATTAATCGAACGGATACGATTCATTTACTGAGATAGTCGTCTTCTTTATAAATCTCAATATTCATCCTCATTTCAATTCACCATCTGAATCTAATAATCAAATTTTCCTTCACTCAATTCTCAAGAAAGTTCAAGCAATAATGTCAGGAAGAGGAAAAGGAGGAAAGGGATTGGGAAAAGGAGGAGCCAAGAGACACAGGAAAGTACTTAGAGACAACATCCAAGGAATCACCAAGCCTGCGATTAGGCGTCTTGCTCGCAGAGGAGGCGTGAAGCGAATCAGCGGTTTGATCTACGAAGAAACCAGAGGTGTATTGAAGATCTTTCTCGAGAATGTCATCAGAGATGCTGTGACTTACACAGAGCACGCTAGGAGGAAGACGGTTACGGCAATGGATGTCGTCTACGCGTTGAAGAGGCAAGGACGCACTCTTTACGGATTCGGTGGTTGAAGTTGTCTTTGATTTCGAATTGGTTTAAGTCTTGCGGTCAAGAAATCTTAAAACGGCGGATGGTTTTTAGGGTTTGGTTAATTGCAGTACTGTAATGAAGTTCTCTTTCAAATTAATGAAATCACGATTACTCAAAATTTCTCAATTTCACGAATACAATTTATTTTTGTACCAGATCCTCATCATGATCAAATTGGCAACTGAGAGTTAAGATGATATTTTTGACGGGAAAAAAACTGTGTTCATAAAGTTTTAAATATGATTCAATCCGAATTGTAGCTGATACCCAGAACGATATTTCTTAAAATTATTAAGTTAGTTAAGATTATCGGAATAAAATATGGGATGAACTGAATGATTTCGAACCAAAGAATTAGTTTGCTTCAATGTGTTCAGGATGAAATTTTCTAGTCAAACAAAAGTTCGTCTCTTAGGGGGCATTACAAAACATTATTATTGTGAAAGTTGTGTTGGATTAAATTATTTTTATCGAACTTTGTTTCTTAGCTAAATAATTGTATTAGAAGATACATAAGATTAAGTTTTTCAATTTTGTGAAAATTGAACCGGGAAGTCTAAATTTATGATGATGTTTTCGGCGCCAAACCGGGCAGTCTAAAAATTTAGACGTCTTTTAAGTGAAAACACAAATCTAGACTGGACGCTAGGTTAATCGTCTGCCACGTCATCAATCCAAAATAAAACTTGCAAACGATGCATTAACCGTACGACAAAATCAACGGTAAGTAGTTGACAAAAAAAAAAAAAATCAACGGTAAGTATTAAATAACAAATAAAAAGAAGGGCCCTACCGGATTCGAACCGGTGACCTATTGATCTGCAGTCAATTGCTCTACCACTGAGCTAAGGACCCTTGATGTTTGTGATCCGATTTAAATTTATATATATTGTTTATTTGACAGAGATTTACGTAATTTTAAAACTTTAAATAGATTTTCATCTATCATGAATGAAATTGGAAGGAGCTTAAAAGAGATGTATATCTATCCATCCATAACGCTTTCGATTCCAAAACTTAAAACTTATACATTGGATGTTAAATATTTAGCTGGAGACTCTGCGTAAAGCTAGTTTAACACATTAGGAATTTGGGATGAATCGAGAATCGCAACAATGAAAAGAACTTTCAAAATAAGTATATGTATAAACTATACGACGCTTTCGATCCCGAAACACGACCGGATTAGAGAAACTGACGCAACGACCATCACTCCGGCGAATATCGTCGGAACGAAAAGATCGAAAGCTGATCGCTTTACCATTTCAGATGGCACGCACACGATCTCGCCCGGTAAATCAATCGGAATCCTCACGAACCTATTATGATCTCCTCCTCCGCCGTCGCCGCAGAGGTTTGAGGAAGATGACAATGTAGACACAAACGCCATCTCAGGAGCGAAAGACGCAAAAGCCACCGTCAACATTAGGAGCACGGTCCACGTGGCGGCTTGTACGAGAATCGGCCAAGGCGCCGAGAGTTTTCTAAGAAACGGATCCATGGAAGGCGTACTTGATCATAAACCAAATCAGGTGTTTGGTTTGTGTGTATAGGGAAACGATCTAAGTTAGTTTTATGGTTATAGATGGTCTGAAGAAGAAGAGCAAAAAAAAGGATGCGATATCTGCGTGTGTGACGAAGAAGAGTGGGAGAGAGGACGCTTGCACGTTTAGCCAACTGCTCTCTTAAATTACGGTTTTGCCATCATGCTTAGCACAAAAAAAGAACTATTATTACCAACCAATATATGATTAGGTTCTGGTGTTTGGTTAATATTGTAACGAGTGTGTTTTAAGTGTCAACCGCAAAACTAATACTCTAGTTTCAATTTGGGATAGATTTAGTATAATGATAGAGAGTAGAGGTAATGGAATGGTTAAGAATCGTCGAGTCATCAGATATTACAATGATAAGTGGGAGTAACAAGCTTGTTGTAAAGATTGTGGCTTTGACTTGTATCAAAATGTATGTGGCCAGTAATAAACATACGTTCGCGATGCACTAATTACTATCCTAAAGTTAGTGGTATGATAACTATTTACTTTGTTTTATAAGAGGTGTTTAAACGGACTAACTACAAGCGGACCAATTAACCTCTAATTCAACCTCTTGCCAATTTTTCCAAGTATAGATTATCAATGAAATTTTAAGCGAGTCGTTTCCTAAACATCTCTTTTAGTCACACTTCTTATTCTTTAATTCATTTCTATATAAATCATGATGAATGTGAAGTTTAAGCAGACTAATTGAAATTTTTTGAGAAATTTTCAGAAGAGATGAATCAAATTATTGTAACATAAGCATAATAAAAACTAAAACTTCATGAAGAACTTGATGATTGAACAAAGGGATGAGATTTAATCACCAATACAAAATATTAAGATTCTACTTCCAAAAGAGACGATTTAAATCAAAACACCATATGTTCTTCCAGAATTACAAATCATAAAAGCTAGATAAGCATAATCCTTACGATATTGCTCCAACAAAGCGACCAGATCTAGAACACAAAAGTCAACTAAATCATCCCAGAGAATTCCATAACCCTAAACACGAAACATCATTCAAGAGCTAGTAAACTTAGTCACAGCCTTAGTTCCTTCAGAGACGGCGTGCTTAGCAAGCTCACCAGGGAGAACAAGCCTAACAGCAGTCTGGATCTCGCGAGAAGTTATCGTCGGTTTCTTGTTGTACCTAGCGAGTTTCGACGCTTCCTGAGCAAGCTTCTCGAAGATATCGTTGATGAAGCTGTTCATAATCCCCATGGCTTTGCTGGAGATCCCGATGTCTGGGTGGACTTGTTTCAGCACCTTGAAGATGTAGATCTTGTAAGTCTCGATGCTCTTCTTGTTGCGCTTCTTCTTCTTGTCGATTGCGCTGCCGGCTTCTTTTGGTAGCTTCTTTCCGGCCTTGGGTTTCTTTTCCGCCGGTGTTTTCTCGGCTACCTTCTCCTCCTCCGCTGGCTTCTCGGCGGCGGCGGCGGGCTTTTTCTCGGCTGGTTTCTTTCCTGCCTTTGGTGCCATCGTGAATTTCTCTCTGATTTTCTCGGGAAACGAAGAGGCGATAATGGGTCGGGAGATTTAGGTTTTGCGATGAAGAGAAACTATGAGCGTCTGGAGATATTAAGAAGGAAGAGCAAACACATTCTATTGGATAAGGCTAATTCATGAGGATCGCTGACGTGGGATAACTTTGTCCGTTGGATGGAGGAAATTAAAATATCTAAATCCACGGTTGTGAAGAGACATTAGATTAGTGTTTTTCTTCTCGGATCGCTGACGTGGATCATCACTTTTTATCATTCGGGTTTGGGTTGGCTGGTTTTAGCCCCCCATATAATAATGCTTCTGCATTTTCCCCCCTAAACTCTTAAACTCATGATATTCTCCCCTATAATATAACATTTATGTGTAATTCTCCCTGAACTTTTTTTCTCTGTTTAATTAAACCTACATCATTAAAATCATTAATTTGCGACTAAGATTTTAAAAATCGCGTTTAACTATAAACTAATTGCCCAGAACCCGACCCAATTCTTAAAACTTGACCCAACCTGAAAATAAGCTAAACCAACCCGACAAGACCCTATTAATCAACTAAACCGACTCAACCCAACACTACGCTAAACCAACCTGATCCAGACCCTTCACTTACTAAACCGACCACTGTTTATTCTACGAATACGTAAAAAAGTAGGGATAGATGTCGCGTCTTCTTCTTCCCAAAATCAAAATCGCCATTTTCACAGACCAACAAGCTCTGTATTTCACTGATTAAAGATGTCGAATTCTTGTGGATCTATGTAATCCGAATTCTCACGTGTAGCGGTTTTAGCAGGTGAACCAGATCTCGAGGGTTGATTAAAGACAATTCCATTTACTTCATCGATGGCTGAATCTGAGCGTTTTTGGAATGGGAGAGTAAGCAAATGAAAGATGAAAGACTGACGCATCTTAGGGTTGCATAGTAAAGGTTTTGTATTTTTGTTCCAGTTTTGATTATTGTTATACATTACATTTGTAATAACTCTTAAGAGAACCAAAATTCCACCTTCAAGATCTTGAAACACACAAACCGATGGATTTGAGATTTGACAAAATGAGAGCACCAAAGACACCATTTCTTATCGCGTCTAGACTACTTATGACTTCCCTCACACCTTACCGGAATCGCGATTACAATTGCAGGTGGATCTTGAAAGGCTTTACCATCTTCAAGACATGCTAGATGAGCCTGTTGCAGGGCTTGAATGAGTGACAACAAGTGGCGCGGCGTAGAGCTTTATGGTTGGCTTCAGCTTCTTTGCGAGCTTTGTACATCTCCTCTGTTCAACAACAACCGTTCTTTTAACCTGCACAGATGGTATCACCAATAAAAAACACATTTGAAGTCAGTATCACGCTTGAGAGAGGAATATGACATGAGATATGACAAACGAGACAAACACATAACAGAACCTGGTTGATCATTCCTCTAATGGATGAAGCGTTTGAGTGCAAAACAGTGCGATGGCTTCTGCGGAGTCCCATTGCCTCAAGTGTTCGCCTGTGGAGCTTCCTGGTTCCAGGGAGACCTCTCACTAAGGTTATGTACGCTCTGGCTCCATTCAATGAGCACTTAAGCTTTGAAAGCTCTAAAACCACTCATCCTTTTTTTTTGCAAGTACTATTCTCCGTAACCATGAGAAATAATCACAAACACAAAATTAACAAGAGCCAAACTTCTCTAGAATCATAACCATTTGGTAACAGAGATAAATCAAGCAAGCAGCTTCAATTTTAAAGCAAAGATTAAATCAAACTTCTTGAATGATCACAACACACATAAATTACTTAAACAGCAAAAAACAAAGGTACAGAAACATGAACTCCATCTTCCCCTAAATTATAACAAAATATCAAATCATCTTGTGGAACAAAGATGTATTTTTATTGTACTAGTGACGTTTTTAACCGCAGACAAAAACAGTAGTAAGCTTGATTTTAAAGAGTCAAGATATCATAAGAACTGGATCTCAGTTTCCTCGCTCGAAATTGTATGGACTAATCTTCGTCTCTCTAGAACCCGATTTGCTGAAGAAGAGAACATTGGTGATGGTGTTTGGGGAAGAAGAACCGTGAAATCCCTAATTTTTTTTTTTTTTTGGGTTGGTCAATATGGGTCGGTTTAGTAATGGTTGTCTGGGTCGGTATGGTTAATGGTTTGTCTTTAATTTTCGAGTTGGGTCGGGTTTAATTCTGGGTCGGATCAAAAACAGGCAATTAGTTTAGAGTTAAACGCGATTTTTAAAATCTTAGTCGCAAATTAATAATTCTAATGATGTAGGTTTAATTAAGCAGAGAAAAAAAGTTAAGGGGGAATTATGCATAAATGTTATATTATAGGGAGGAATATCAGGAGTTTGAAAGTTTAGGGGGAAAAATGCAGAAGCATTCTTATAGAGGGGGCTAAAACCAGCCAACCCAATGCTAAACGCTCACAACATCACTAATGCTAAACATATGGTGCAACTATAATGTAAATACTAGAAAAAGAAAATATTACTCAATGGCCCTCGAACTTGATATAGCTAAAGCGTTTGATAAAGTTGAATGGGTTTATTTGGATGTAGAAATGGAGAAGATGGGTTTTAACAGGAGGTCTTGGATAATGTTTTGCATCACAACTGTCACCTATTCAGTCTTATGCAATGGGTCACCAATAGCAACAGTTCATCCTATCGGTGGTATAAGACAGGGAGACCCACTCTCCCCATACTTATATTTAATATATAATGAGGGCCTCTCTGGATTATTAAATACCTATGTTTCTAAGCGTAAGATTACAGGCTATAAAGCAGCTAAAAGAGCACCTAAGGTCTCTCATCTGTTTTTTGCAGATGACTCTTTGCTATTTTTGAAAGTTGTTCCGGAAGAAGCATAGATGGTTCAAACTATACTTAATATTTATGCTCAAGCGTCTGGCCAACAGGTTAACTACGCTAAGTCAGCGGTGATGTTCAGTAAAGGTACTCCTTTGAACTATGCGGAACACATTTCTCAGTTGCTGCATATGAACAAAATTGAAGCTTTTGGTAAATATTTAGGATTGCCTGATCACATTGGTCGAAGTAGAACTACTACCTTCCAGTATTTAAAACATTGTATCAAAAATAAACCTCATTCGTGGTATTCTAAACTTCTTTCCCCAGCTTGAAAAGAAGTTTTAATCAAATCCGTAATTCAGGCAATTCCTATTTACACAATGAGTTGTTTTCTCATCCCTCAAACACTTCTCGAGGATATTCTCAAAGATATTCGCCGGTTTTGGTGGTCAAATTCACCTGACAAAAGAAAACTGCTGTGTGTAGCTTGGAATAAGATGGTTAGATCCAAGAGCAGTGGGGGATTAGGTTTCAGAGATTTGAGATCCTTTAATATTGCTCTACTTGCAAAACAAGGGTGGCGACTTATTACACAACCCAACACTCTGTTTGCTAGAATATTCTGAGCTAAGTATTATCCCGGTCAAACTTTTCTAGAAGCACTACCTAGAAGGTGTCAAAGTTATGCGTGGAAAAGTATTTTGATGTCTCATGAATTATTAAGGAAAGGGCTTCTTGTGAAAGTTGGGACTGGTTCCAATATCCAAGTCTGGAAAAATGCTTGGATCCCTACAACACCACCTAGAATCCCAAGACCTTGTGTTTCTGGTTATGTTCCTAAATTCATGGTCTCTTATTTCTTTATTACAGGGACTGCACAATGGGATCAAGATAAGCTCTCACAATGGATTAATCCTGAAGATGTCACAGAAATTCTTAAGATCAGATTGGAGTAAGTGATAGCCCTTGTTGGACTCTTAATGCGAATGGAATCTATAATGTTAAATCCGGGTATTGTCATCTTGTTCATATGCAAACTCCACCAAATATGCAAGGAAATACCCCTGATACGGAAAGATTGTTGTATAAATCTGTGAGGAAGCTCAATGTTCCTCCACGTTTAAAAACATTTTGGTGGAGAGCTTTTAATCACAGTCTTCCTGTTTATGCTCAGTTGTCGAGACGAGGCATTCAAATGGATCCTACTTGTCCTATGTGTGGAGAAGGCGATGAAGATATAAATCATGCATTGTTCCAATGCAGAATTGCTAGAGAAATTTGGACTCTCTCTTCACCATCTGCCTTTTCAGGTGAAATTCTAAGAACGCAATCTTTGCACTCAAATCTGCTCTCCATGTTCCGTCTTAGTAATATCAAGTCCAGAGAATTATCTCTATATCCTTTTATTGGATGGATTATCTGGAAAGCTAGAAATAAGCTTGTATTTGAAAATAAGCGAGCTAGCATAGTTTCAATTATTCGTAAAGCTATCTCTCAATTGAAACTATGGGCTTTTGCCAAGAGTTTAGACGCTGATAATGACTGGAGACCTCAGGCTGATCATGTTCTTGCTTCTAACATATATGAAGAGCAGATATATTGTTATTTGGATGCTTCATGGATCTCAGGTACACAGCCTGCAGGTATAGCATGGAGTCTAGTCGATTCCATGGGACATCGAAAATGGTCTGGCTCTGCAGCGGTTGCACCAGCGGTTTCAATGATTGAAGCAAAAACAGCAGCTCTTCTTAATGCAGTTCAAACATCAAAAGGCTTGGAATTAGGCATGTTATATTTCAGACGGACTGCAAGCCGCTCCTTGAAGGTATCACTAAGGGCCAGCAACAGAATCAAATCCAACAGAAGATAAATCCTTTTGTGCTATCCACAAGTATATATGACATCCTTAATATGTCTAAGTTGATGTATTATAAGTTTGCTTTTTGTCCTAGCCGTATGTTACATAGAGTAGCGAAGTTAGCAAATCTAGCTCGTATCCGTAAACAATCTCAGATTGTAAAATGTTATTTAGCTTAATGTAATTTTCGTCGACAAAAAAAAGAATGTAAATTTATGAATGGAATTATGTCAAATTAGTTATTTACATGAATTCCATTAAAAATTTATCAGTTTTATAGGAAAAAACAGTTTTTGATACCATATATATATATATATATGTGAGATAAATGGAAAACAATTATTAATAAAGTTAAAAAATCATTCACAATAAAAAACTAGAGGAATAAAAAGGATAATGTAATATATAGAACAGGATAAAACAAATACCATTCATTTAAATTATATCTATTTTATTTTTATTCATTTCTATTCTTTACAAACATCTACTATTTGTCTCACATGTTTATGTTTTTTTTTCATTACCATTCCATTCAATTTCTCTCTCAAATTACCCTTATTTCATTCTTTATAATACTCTATTTCTTTGTTAAAAAAAACTTTATAATTCTATTCATTTTATTTTGTTTAATTTCATACATTCAAAAATGATTACCAATTAGATTCATATATGCTGATTAGCATAAAACGAAATAGTTGAAATAATAATAAATAAAATAGATAAATGAGATATAAAATAGAATAAATTTATCCGTTCATTTTTTCATCAAATTTGTACATAGATAATTTTATTTATTTATTTTTGTGTGTAATTGAGAAAATATTTGTTTTATTTTGTTTCATTCGAGATAAATAGTATTTTTAATGGAATTAAATATTTCACATAATTTTATTTTAAAAATGATAATTCAGTTGCATTTGGAATGACAAATAAGATTGAATAAAAAAAATATTAGTGAAATAGTGAATCATATTAGTCTTGTTTATTTATCTACTTTTGAGAAACGAAGTAATATGTAAACTTTTTTGTAAATGTAAGTATAACATCAGATGGACAAGGTGCGGTTTTCGATGTTGTACAATCAGACGTAGACCAGTTTATTGCAGCTGGGCAAAAGAATGCTGGAAGTGTTAGCTTGGAGGTTGTGAAGCAGTTGCCTAAACTTCAGGAGAGAGAACCAATGCAAAGAAGATTCGTTGGCCGCGGTGGCTACCAAGGTCGTGGCAGAGGAGGTGGCAGCAGATTTGGTCGTGGTGGTGGTGGTGGTAGAGGCCATAGATGGTGAAAACTCTAACCCTACCATTGATCAAAACCCCTAGAAACATTCCATTACTATTTCTTGCTGTGGCAATTTCTACTTTATAGTAGTATTTGTGTGTTTTTTCTTTTCTATGAACAACTTAAGGGGTTGTTTGTCCCCTTATCAATTTTGTGTAATTGAATTTGGAAAAAAAAAAAAAAAAAAAAAATGTAAGTATAACATGAAATAGATGGGATATAGATATTGGGATAAAAATATATTGTAAATGAATGAGATTGGGATTTGAAAAATGAAATAAATTTATCTCATTCATTTCACATCAAAAATGTATATATATATATATATATATATATATATGGTGACAAAAAAAAAATATATATATATATATATATATATATATATATATATATATTTGTTCTTTAATTTTGTTTGTTTGTGTGGAATTAATATAATGATCATCCATTGTACTAAAATAATCATTTTGTGATGGAATGTTATATAGAATTTTTGCCGTCGTTAATTATCGTTGGGTCTACGATGATTTTATGATGAATAAAATATTTATCGTAAAATCAATGGTAATTAGCGATGAGCAATTTTTGACATAATGTTAATTACGATGATTTTACGTCATCTTAGAGACCCAAATAAATTCATCGTAATTTTGTTACTAAGTTACGACGAAATAACGTCGAAAAGTATTTGTTAAAACAAACAACGAATTAACAAGAAATTTGAATGATGTTATTTTGGTAGATAGACATATTTTAATATGGTATAACCATTTCGGGATGTAATAAAATGTTGTCAGTTTGTCACTACATCAATGTAAATTCTTTGTCATAGTTTTCGTTGTAAATCCGCTGTTGTATATTCGTCGCGAATCCATTGCTATGTTCTGGAATTTTTTTTATATAAATACCCTTTCATACAAATGAAAGACAAAAATGTCTTTAAAAATGATACCTCGCTTAAACACTTGTAACCACAATGCACAACATCAACATTTTATCTGGTCACGGCTGACCTCCATCTCCAACATACCACACCGATCGAAGAACCGCCATTCCCAAAAGATGTAGATTCGTCGCCGGAGAAGCCTCAGATATACGACGCACCCTCGCCGCTCTGAAGAAGAAGACACATCTCTAAACCAAAGAGACCCACCTTGGAACCGCTAACTGATTTCCCTACCGCCTTCGAACGGAGACAACTACCGGGGTTTACCAACAAGGAGTCATATAAGTCATATAACTTTTGCACCAAGTTGTTTCGACAAAGGACCCTCTACAACACTGCATAAGAGAGAGAGATGGTGCCAGTCAAACCTGATATCTTTGCATTTTAGGTGTATTTAGCCTTGTTTTAATAAATGTTTTGGTGTCTACTTCATGGTTTCATACTTCTTTTCATGATTTTTGTTGCATTTAGATGTTTAATGAGTTTAGAGTTAGGATTACGCATTCTTGTGTCCTTTTGGAGTGTTTCCTATATTCTTTTCAGGTTATTGGAGTTTTGAAAAGGAGAGAAACATGTTTGGAGGTTTGAAAGAAGTTAAGGAGATCAAGAACATCATGCCAAGGCTCGGACTCATTCCATCGGACATCACCATCGAGCTCATGCACTCGATATACTTCCATCGGACGCATTATATCGGCCATGGCTAGGCCGATGTGACTTCATTGACCAGTCCACAATCGAGCCCTCTGTGTCTGATATCTTGCAAAAATATAAGGCGAAATGCAACCGTACATACCATCAGATGCTATATCGGACTCATCTACACGATGCCATTCTATCGAGCATATTATCGGCCTATACCCAACCGATAGACTTTTATCGAGCCTTCTCCATCGATGTTATGAAGCTCGATACGGCTTCATCGAACCCAATCCATCAGACACATGTTGTCCGATATTCTCCCCATTTCAAGTCAATTTGTCACCGTACATACCATCAGACTGCCCATCGACCAGGTGAGGCCAACGGAGTTCAATCGGACACGGTCCATCGACCATCACTTGGTCGATGGAATACTTCGCGAACCAAGACCCAAATTAAAAGGGGTCAATGCCCGGTCTGTACCGAGTTGACCCGATTTCGAACATTGTTCACTCTAAGTACCAAAAGCCCTCATTTTACTGTTCATAAGCTTGTTTTTCTCTCTAAACATCTGTTCTTGGTACTTGTAAGCAAGTTTGAATCTTTTATTAATCTAAGTGTTATTTGCCTTTGATTTCTTCTCCCTTTCTTTTAATTTTCACTAATCATTAAACTTAACATGGTTCTCATGGGTTTTGTTGGATTTAGCATGATTAGTGAGTAGTTTATTTATTTAGACCCCAAAAAAAAGTGAGTAGTTTATTTTAAGGCTTATGGGTTAGGTAGATTAGGATGATTTAGAGTGATTCATGGATGCGTAAGGCTAGATTACTTATGATCATTCTTATTTGAGTGCTCTTAAGGCTAGATTAACCTTGACCAAGTTGATTTAGATCATTTGGCATATTGTTGCACACCAAGTGTTTGATGAAATGCAATATAGAAATTCCTTAGGGATTTGCATGTTTAGCTCATGAGAATGATTGTCTAAAGTGCTTATTGGCTATTGAGAACTTGAAATTAACGCTTGTCTATCTTTTATTCACAAATAAGAATTTGATCTTGATTAAAGATTAGACAAAGTAATTAGTGTCATGATATTGTATTAATTTATTGAATGAGTTATTTGCTTAAGGATTAGCTTCTTTGATGTTGTTTGAGCATAATTGGTTAGCTTTAGATCACTCTAGTCTTTGACCTAAATCGTTGTCTTGATTTTTAGTATTGAATTTGAGTGTTTTAGTGATTTGTCTGCTTGCTTATCTGTTTACCTATATGTTTATTGTCTGTTTAGTTGTCTGCTTGTTTGAATTGCACCTAGAACTTTAGAATCACTTATTGTCAAATCCATTTATCTATACTTGCAACCAGTGACAGAGCTAATATACAACCAAGGAGGTCAATTGATCTATGTGAATTTTATAATTTTTGCTTATATTTTACAATAAATGTGATGGAGTGAGAGTGTTTTGACCAAAACAGAGCTTATGACTCTTATTTATTGAACAAGAATTTCATAACAAAGGTAAAGAAATCTTATTCGAGAAAGGTAAACCACATTGAGAAAGAACACGATTTAAAACTTGAAAGGACGGATGACTAATTGGTGAATGCCAATCAATCATGGACGTTTTTATTGCTGAAAGAACACAAAATTAGAAGATATAGAGGCACGAAATCTAGCCACTCATACAATCCATTTTTACTGAGTCATGTTCTGAGTAGCACCCCTATTGTTATATCTCATACCTAAAAACACCAAGGATCAAACATAATGGACACACCATTATCAACACATGTTTGATATATCGACATGAGATTTTTCTCAATACTTGGAGAAAATAACATGTTGTTAAGCAAATACTGCGAGATGGTAAAGAAAGGGACTTTGAACCAGTATGAGTGATGACATGACCCGATCCATCACCAATCAGAACGTGTCATGGCCTTGGTATGGTGAATGAAGCGCTAAGTTATTGAGATCCGAGGTTATGTGATGTGAAGCCCCATGGTCTAGCAGCCACGCAGAAGCATCATGTTGAGAAGTAAGTGTGGTGTTGTTTGCACGCGGTTACTAGTTATGTGATTGTTGTAGGTAAAATGAGGATGAATCATTGGCAACGACACAGAACTGAGGACATCTTTACACGCTATGTTCCTGAATTCCAGAGGCTTGGCATTTTCCTAGATAGGGCCGCGAGAAGCGTTGTTTTTATGATGGACGCGAACCAGAGTTCTTTGTATGAGATCGTTGGTCGGAATTGTTGTGGAAGTTGCGTTGAAAAGACTTTGGCTTGGTCACTGTTGCATTGGTTGTAACCGTAAATGATGTAGCCGACGCATCATATAGGAGAGCAGCCTCACGATTGACAAGTTTTTCATGTAACTCATCAAATGTAGGCGGCACATCTCGATCATTGATTTGTTCAGCAACTCCGCGATAATCTTCATCAAGTCTATCCAAGATATATTCAATTATATCCTCATGATCCAAAGGCTTCCTAAATAACGTCAGTTGATCCGCCTATGATTTAACGGATTGAAGGTATTCATCAATGGAGCGTTGTCCGTTCAAGCCTTTCTTCAATGAGTCTTTGATCTGCAAAATGTGACCACGCGAGGGATGACCAAAGGTTAAGCGCATAGTGTTCCAAGCTTCAAGAGATGTCTGCGAAGTTGAAACATTTTTTGCAGCGAGGTGGATATGGATCCAAGGAGAGAAACAAAGATTAGCTTGTCTTGCCTAAGACAAGCTGTGTGCTCTGGATTTTTGATGAAAATGTCGTTGCTTTCAATTGTTGTCGATGGCATGGAAGCATCATCTGAGATGAACTGTTTGAGAGAGAGGCCGTCAAGAAAGAGTGAGACTTGTAATGCCCACGTGATGTAGTTAGAGGTGGTGAGACGAGTGACTGTACTCATGTTGAGAGAAAGAATTGGATGCTTTGGATCGCTAGGGTTAACGATCATTGCAGAGCCTCCAAAGGTTGAAGACGACTCAGATACAGAAGAAAGTGAGTTGATCACCATTAAGAAAGAAGAAGCGTAAAAAATTGTTTTATCAGAGCTTTGGCTTTAATACCATATAAAAAGTGTAGATTGTATATATATTTACACAAGAGATTACACATATTTATACAATGTGAAGAATATATATCTTTGGAGCTGAGAATATCCATAATTATGTAATATCATTGACATATATTCTAGCTAACAATTGTAACAACTTTATCTTATCATAACATTCTAACATATATATAGTTGACATTAAATATATATTTTTTTTAAATAAGTAGATTTAACTCATGTAAAAAGAGAATATGTCTCCGCCACTGCTTACAACTCTAGGATCCTAAGAAATTAAAGTTTACTATGTATAATGGCATGCCTCAATGGCTGAGGCACGTTCTATTAAGTGGAGTGGCACATATCTCTTATATATTATTAATGATCCCTTCCAATTATCGATGTGGGACTTATGCCCCTAATACACCCCTTTGAGATAATGGCTCTGTGACCATTAATCTCGGAATGTTCGGGCTTGGATCGACGACACCAATTTGGACATGGGTTGTCGATGATTGGACCAACTTTGGGTCGGATCGGGTTGGACTGCATGGATTTGGCTCTGATACCATATTAAAGTTTATGAGCTTCCAACTTAAAACCAGTTGGTGATAAGTGGAGTGACTCATATCCCTTATATATTACTAATGATCCCTTCCAACTATCAATGTGAGACTTATATCCCTAATACGTCCTCTCTAGATAACGACTCTTTAACATTAATCTCGGAACGTTCGGGCTTGGATCGACAACACTAATTTGGGTTTGAGTTGTCGATGATTGGACCAACTTTGGGTTAGATTGGGTTGGAATGTATGGATCGGACTCTAATACCATATTAAGTTCTATGGGCTAGCAACATAAAATCAATTGGTTATAAGTGGAGTGGCTAATATCTTTTATATATTACTAATAATTCATTCTAACTATCGATGTGAGACTTATGTCCCTAATAGGAACATTAGTTTTTGATGTTCAAGACGTTTACGTTGTAATTGTCTCACAAATTCGTGTATCTTCGGTTAAGACTTCGTTTTCGATATCAAAATTGTTCCAATTTCTGTCAAACTCGACCACAACATGCATAGGCGACTGTTCGTCATAAACCATAAGACCCCTTAACATCGACTATTCTATTTAGGATCTAAGATTACATGACGTTGGATATTAGTGGAGGCTGTTTTAAATTTCTCTGAATCACCAATTCAACAAGCACTTGATCTTACAAGCATGATTCCTTGTACGATTAATTTAGCTGGGGAAACTAATGACACAAACTACTTAATTATACATCTTCACTGCGAAAGTTAAAAAATTCGTATAACAAATCATATCATATCATATTAGATCAGATATCTAAATTCAAAGCACTACTTCTATGGATTGGATCAAATCAAATCATATGTTTCCACGAAAAAAAAAAAGAATTAAAGCAAAGGGAGACGACTACCAAAGTGTAGATAATTTCAAATATTCTAGTTATTTGTTTCCATCCATTAATTTAGTTGACATAAGTCCTCATTATTGTTTCAAAGTGATTAAGGTGAAAAGGATAGTTCTGAAAATCCGTTGAAGACTATCCAGTTTAGAAATATACATAGGCTTGTTGAACCGAACCTGTCAAACCGATATGTATGTTTTCAAAAAAAAAAAAAAACTCAGTTATCGATTTGAAAACCAGTTAATCGGGCTTTTTCTTAAATAAAAACAAATTAACCGAATTTAATCAAAATGATTCAATTATTGACCAAATTTACGGGAATCTAATTGAAAACCAAAAGTTTCAAGGGCAAGTCGCAATAATAGCACAAAAAATATACATTGTCACAAATATATTAACAAGAAAAAAATGACCAAAATAACATTTATTAGAAAGATAAAAACTAAATTAACTCTAACCCTAAACTCTAAACCTTAAACTATAAACCCTAAATATTAAATTATAAATCCTAAATACTAAACTATAAACTCTAAATACTAAACCTCAAACCCTAAATAATAAACCATAAACCCTAAATTATATAAGACTATAAAAGTTTATAATCCAAAATAATGCTAAAAATATGAATTTTGCTTCTTTGCTATATTTGTGATAATATGTTTTTTGTGCTATTTTATGCCTTTTCTCAAATTTCAATTAAGTTTGACTTTATTTTTGCAAACTAAACTACCAACAATTGAACCGAACCAAACAAAATTTTGGGTGGCATGATACTTTAGAGCTTGCTGGAGCCGCTGGATTTGTGCGGTTCAGTTTGGTAAAATTTTATGCAACCCAAAAAAAACTAATCATACTAACCGAACTCGCATGCTTCAAAATATATGTTGGAATGCATTTGATCAAGAAAGAGTATGCTAAGACTTTATGAACATAACAAATCAGTGTTTTAAAAAATAATTTTAAACGGGCCTAAACAGGTTTTATAAACAGAAGGGCTTTAACATAAACGGATTTTAAACGAGTTCACCTCTAAATAAATCTAATCGAGTACACATCTAAATAGGTCGGATCCACACATTTTAAGATCCCTATATATCACTATGGATTGTTTCCAAAACTTTCTAGCTTATCTTGACAGACTGTACAAATCTTTTTCTACTTTGGGCTTTGAGTGAAGTTCAATTTTGAAACTATTATTATATCCTTCAGAAAATGAATGGTTGCTGTACTTTGTGGATTATATCTCTATATTCTTCTATGCACAATATTAACAATCTGCTACAGTTTATTTCTACTTTATCCAATTTGTCTTAAAGAATCTTTTGTTTGTTTGTTTGCGCTGTTGCATATTTTTAGTCGAACCGTACTTGGATTTCATTTAAACTTGAAATATTACAGGATACAAAGTTTGGATAGTTTTAAGAGTACTTGGAATAAAACAAAAGGTAACAGAGATAAATTGCAAGATAATTGAACTGATGTCTTCGAGAAGTCCATGGAGATCATTATGTTGCTCAGATGTGTTGAGAATCCTGATCAAAGTCTGGGAAACAGACCGGACTTGGAGGTACCGAACATCTGACGAGAAAGCGTGCTGCATGAGATGGAGCACCGCCCATGCTTCAGCTGCAAGAGTTGAAGGAACGAAGGATTTGGTCGCCGAAAAATCAAGCGAGAGACTGCCCAGAAAGGGCTCCGTAGTAGTACGGTAAAGCCATCCAACACCACTAACAGAGTGAGGAAGCCATGCTGCATCTGCAGTAAGAGATCGCATATGCGCGATGCCAAAAACAGGAACTAAAGGAGCACCAAAAGCTGTTACCAGGAAAACAATAATCCCGACTAACAAGAGACTAGATCTGCAACCTTCACTGGTAAGGCAATCCAAAACAAGTAACACACAACTCAAGATTATGGTATTAGAGACAGAAATCCACCTTAGAAGATGATTCGAAACCTGCCAAATCACAGAGAGGATGGGAGATGCAGGGAGGTCGTGAGCAGAGAAGTCGATGGTAGAATCTGGAATAAGAATCAAGCACCAGACCAGGGGAGAAGAGAGCATGTGTGGAGGGGAAGTCACTGAAGGAGGCTGAGCGGAAGAAGCAAATTCTCTCAAAACCGGCAGAGAAGGTAGAGGAGGTGGGGTTAGTGACGGAGGCAAAGTCGGAAAGCACGGCGACGAGGGAAGCTGGACTGGTAAGCCGAGAGGAGGGTGGAGGAGCTCAAACGGCGGGAGTAGATCTGGCAATAGATCTATGAGAGGAAGTTGCGGCGGAGGAGAACAAGGCATATGCGGCTGAGGTGGGGCTGGGGAGAGAGCGGACAGCGGAGACTCGAGACAGGATGGAGGAGATGCAAGCGGTGGCGGGTCAGGTGGGTCAGGGGGTTCAGGAGGTGACGGACCAGTGGTTTCCATGGTGGATCCGAGAGCGAGAGAAAGCTGTGGCGGAGAAGAAGAAGGCAAAAACGGCTTAGGTGGGGCTGGGGAGAGAGCGGGCAGCGGGGAATCGAGCCATGGTGGAGGAGATGCAAGCGGTGGCGGGTCTGGTGGGTCAGGGGGTTCGGGGGGTGACGGACCAGCGGTTTCCATGGTGGAGTCGGGAGCGAGAGGCGAGAAGCTAGGGTGGAGGAGAGGCTGAGAGAGGGAGAGAAAGCGAGGGGTTAAGCGGAGGAGGGGCTGGAGGCTCGCCGGAGGAAGCAATCCATATGCTGTTGTTGCATATTAAAATCGAAAATTCTAATAAAAGTTAGATTACATATATTACTGTGAAATACTATTTTTTACTAGGCCAAAGATAAAATATACGTTGTTTTAAATATCATACATACATTATGTAAAAACTTAGATAAATGGCAAACCCTTAGTCAAAAAAGAAAGAAAAAACTTAGATAAATGTAAAATAACATCAAACAGATCTTATGAAGTATATTAAATAATTTTAAAAAAAACTCCAAACAGTATCAAAGAAGTACATAAAATTTATCGATCAAACCAACTGAAGAAGGCAGTGTTTGGATCTTATATATATATATATATATATTTTTTTTTTTTTGAAAAGAAAATTGGATCTTATATATAGAGAGAGCTTCTTGAATTTTAATACATCCACCTTTTAGATTGAACATATTGACGCTCCATCTCACGATTATATGTTCAATTAATAATATATCTTCGATCAATTTTATTTGATTAACCAACAGTGCATTGGTCAAAAAAAAAAAAAGTGCATTGGTCCAATGGTAAAAGTGGTTAGTAGCCTCTCATCACTTGGATTCGATCTTTGTTGAGAAGAGTTTTGAAATTGGGTTGGACCCAGAGCCGGCCCAGAGGACAAGCCAACAAAGCAATTTTTTTTTCAGATTTAGAGGCCACTAATTTGTAATTTTTATGATAATAATTATGTATTTGGGGCCACAAAATTTGTTTTTCACATAGAGATGAAATTTAAAAAATGTTACATGTAATTTTACACATATTTTAAAGCTAATTTAACTTGAGATTCTGGATAACAAATCTTAAAAGGATAATAGATTTTTTTTTTTGCTTGGGGCCACTGTATTCGTTAGACCGGCCATGGTTGGACCCTCTCTCAAGTGGATGTACAGGCCGTAAGGTCCACAACCTTGTGGATACTAAAAAAAAAAACATATATATATATATATATATATATTTGATTACCAGTCACATGGATCTTCACCTATACATCTAGCTAGCTAGGATGGTTGCTATCTTGATATTATTCACGGTGAAACTTGGTTTCTCTCTGAGAGTTTCTAAGAAAGTACTACACTAATCTTTTGCCAGTATGCAAAATTCAATCTTTGATCTCCACATGTATGGCCACTAAACTACACAAACTCTTGCTTATTCTTTATCATATATTTACTTCCACACATATATGTTTAATTTCAGCATAGACTCATTTCAGTTGAGATTTACATTGTGGATACATTGATTCTCCTTGACAATGACATCAATTTTGAAATACCTCAGTCTTTTCTTTAAACCAGAAAGTCATAGCGACAACGAGAACAGCTCTTGAAATTTCTAGTAAATGACTTTTCTTTTGTTACCAAAAACTTTTAGCAAATTTTTGGTAACATTTGTTCGGCGATCAATGTGATTTGAGAGAAATAACAAAACCAAGATGTTCTATTTATAGACAAATAACAAAACCAAGATGTACTCCTATTTATAGAACCAACCATTTTGATGATGAGTTAGTGATGAAAACGATCATTTTGGGGTTAGAGACTAGGATTCTAGTTATTTTACTATTGGTTAATCACTATGGATGTCTTAAGTATAATGACAAAATTAGATGGCGTTCACATACGCCGCATATTAGTGGAGGACCTCTAGACTTCCAGTCCAAGATTCCCCAAATTTTCAAAAAAGAAGAAGAAGAGATTAATTTATAGAACCAATTAAAACAGTAAAACTAATTCATATCAACTAACAATCTAAACCTAGATGTTTTTTTTTTAAACACCATAACGTGTTTTCATTTCCACTGAATGATGAGATGCCAAAAGTAAACCAAAAAATATTATTACTGAAACAGTAGTTCTTAAATTAAGAGCATATACAATAATGTACAATGGAGGTTTTAAAGGGGTTTTTAGCACAGTTTTTAAGGCAAAATGTGGGTCTCAGCTAAGACACAGGCTCTTGGAAAACTTAGAGCATGATTATCAAGGGTTCTTAAGGGTGGGGTTTTTAACTATTCACGTGGGACCCACGTGAATAGTTAAGAACCCGACCCTTAAAAATCCTTATTTAAGAACCGGTTCTTACACTGTTCATGACACGTGGCAGCGTGTCATTCGTCTATTTTCTTTTTGATTTTTTTTTTTTTTTTTTACACTTTTCCCCAAAAAAAAAAAAAAATTTTTTTTTTAAGAACCCCATGAGAGGTTCACCACTAAACATGCTCTTAGATAAGGACCGTCTCTTCACTGTTTACGGTGATGTGTCGGTCCGTGATTGGCCACTTTTTTTTTTACAAAATTTCAAAAAAAAAATTCAATTAAGAACCTTTTTTCACAGGTTCACCGTTGAACTTGGTCTAATAACTCGACAATATACGATGAATATCTGTATCTATAGATAACGGTACCATAAAGTTCATACAAAAGATACTAGAGTCCTAAAATAAATATAATAACCTTACTCTACACAAGTATACACACAAAAGAAGAAGAAAATTAAAATTTAGAAAATCAACCTCCCAAGCTCCAACTTCAAATCTTCATTCTCTACCGGCGTCAAGTTCAAATCCAAACACAAAACCCTCTTTCCGGTACCGCCCCCGGATTTCTTCATCGTCACCGGCGCTGGCGCCAAACTCCGGCTACCTCCTCCCCTATGCTTCCTCATGTGACCACCCAGGGCTTGCCCTACAGCGAACTCGGCACCGCATATGGGACACTCGTGTTTCACCGGTTTGACTCTCTTGGGAGAAGGAGGTGCGTGGCCTTGAAGCGCCGCCGATCTGCGGTGGCTTGCTCGGTGGCCTCCCAAGGCTTGGAACGACGGGAACTCCTTGTTGCATGTCTTGCACGCGAAAACGCGGCTTTTGGTGTCGCTATGGTGAGCCTTTGATAGAAGAATCAAGCAGCTTGCCATCTTGTTGATCATCTCCATCTCTCTTTCATGTTCCATTTAATTTGATGATATCTATAAAACCTCCTTTTTGTGTGTGAGTTTCGGTTGAGAAATGAAAAGTTGAAACGAAGACTTAGTTGAATAATAGATTTATGATCGTGTTTATATAAGCGGAAACTTAGCTTAGCGTTTTGCATTGACTTTTTTGTATATGGGTTGTTGAAATTCTAGTTTTACCCTTTCCTCTTGCTGAACAAACACCGTTGACCCTCCACGTTCAATAATAATTTTGTGTTATTCTATAGACAATAGAAAAAACAATAAAATGCCCTAGTAGTACAAGTATGTCATCATGTTCAACCGCTTAGGAACATGAGTTAGTGCATACAGCATACTTAGGATAAAATTCTATGACCTTTGTTTATATCATACCAACTGATTTGTGTTTTTAACTAAATGCATAATTTGTCCCCAAAAATAATCAACTAAACGCATAAACGAGTAAAATAAACTCAATCGGTCACGCAAAAAAACTAGCTGAATTTAAAATTTTCAAAATTATTTTAATATTAATATAAAGAAGATTATAGATTCTGAAAAAATTAAGATTGATAGGAATGTCAATATCACATATAATTATAAAACACTTAAAAGCCATGTTCAAAAAGTCGCCCGCGTAGCCGAGTAAGCGCTTGATGGTGGGCTAGCGAGGCGAGGAGGACCTAGGCGGTTCTGAAAATTAAAAGTCGAGGTTGACTCGTGGATTGTCCGATTAATTGGTAAACTGGCGACTAATTGAAATGAACGCGTCAAAAAAAAAAAATCTGGCCCATTTAACAAAAGCCCACACGCCAATGAATTTTTACCGGGTCAATGGACAGATCTTCTTTATGCTTTTCTTTAAAAAAAGAGAGTTCAAAACTATACCCTACAAGTCCAATCGCATTTGACTATTTGATCATTGATGGATGAAGCTAGTGAAGCATAATAAGTCTTTTGAATTTTGTGTGTGTTCATGATTTCTACTTTAATTTTTTTGTATATTGATTGAAATTTGGAAATTTTTTGTAATTTAAAATAGATGTGAAGTAAAACAATTACAAATTGCCTATAAAATCAACTTATAACATAATATTTCTATAAATTAGGAATATAAACCAAATTTAAAATGCCGCAATGTATATATTATACAACTTTAATACATGAAGATACTAATTTTATGAACAATTAATAATATATATGATTAATTTTAAATTTAATCGTCTAAAATCCTGTCCGCGTAAATCCTGTATATTCTCCGATTTTTTCGTTATACGCTAGGCCCAACCCTACCGTCCGACTAGCGCCTAGCGAATTTTCGACCAGAGCTTAAAAGAAATATATAAGAAAAATCAACAAATCAAGTTATTGCCAACTGTGTTTAAGCTAGAAATTTATGAAAACAAATATCCAATTGATAGGTCTAAAGTGCATTGCTAGAAAAGTATGATTTAGAAAATAAACAATATGACTACAAATTTATATATTCTTATAAATTAACGCTAACAGTCTGTTCTCTCCTGGGTCTGCTTATCGAGGAGTCGTCGTCGACCAATGATGTGAGCTGGCCGTCGATTTGCCTGATCTCCTTGCCTCTTACCCTCCCCTCCTCATTCCCACCATGGTCGCCGTGGTTCTGCCGCCCGTCAATCTGTCGGATCCCGACTCCCTCGAACCACCCGACAATCCACAATCTTTGCTCGTCATCCCCTCCCCACCTCTGCCTTCGCGAGCTCCTCTTTCGCCTGACCTCCCCTCGCTGTCGTCTCTGCCGTTCATGCTTTCTACAGATCCGCGGCTGCTGCTTCTTTCAGAGCCTCCGCCGTGGCTGTGGCCTCTCCATCCTCCGCCTAGCTTTTCTCCCGATCTGCCTTTGCCTTCGAATCCTCTGTTACTTTTCACAGATCCTCGCTCACTGTCATTGTACGTGTCTCGTACACCTCTGCCGCTACCATTTCTCACAGTTCATCATCCGGCATTTGTGCCTCTCTCTGGCCCGTCTCACTTGCTAGCTTTTAAGCCTCCTCTCTTGCTCGGGTCTCTAACTTTGTGGCTAGTTTCTCCGACTAAGGTTCCACTGTACCTAGATTGTGATGGGTTGAAAGATATTGAACATTTTGTTTCTGGGTTCAGTCTCACTGAGGTTGTGGTTGTGTTCTCCGATGCCGCCATTTTTGTTATTGAGCGTTTACTCACTGCAGTTTGCAGACTCTTGTCGAGTGTTTTTGTCTCCTCCGCTTCAGCTGTTATTGAGCGTGACTATGGAGACTGCATCTCATGCGTTGATGTTCCTACATCTCCCACCTCACACCTCTCTCCCTCCACCCATCGCAACATGTGTACTCGGGTTTGTTTCAGCTCGTTTTGGTCCTCGTACGAGTCTCCCACCTCCATTCCTCTCCCATTACTTGAGGTTTGCTATGGTTTTCTACTCTCAGATTTCCCTAGATTTGAACATAACCAGTAAGTTGGGGATTGGTTGGTTCAATTAGTGTTGTATTTGAGCTCGCCTGATCCAATATTGATTGTATTGGTTTCTTCGGTAGCTATCTTTGTGCCCTCGATTGGCATCCATATCGCCTTGTTGCGATCTTTTACCGCAATATGCAGGTCTCTTATCGCAGTATGCGGGTCTCTTATCGCAGTATGTGAATATTTAACTACATTTAGTCCATTGTTTGGTGCTACGAGTTTGGTCTCTCTCTTTTGGTGGCAGTTTGAGAAGAACCTAAACTTTATGCTTCATATGGTGAATGTGGCTTTGTTGGGTACTTGGTATCTTTTGATCTCCCTTGTGGAGCAGTTAGTTTTCCCAATTTTTCCTCTTATATGGAGTGGAGTGGATATTGAAGATGCGTCGGTATTGCAAGGATCTTCCTCCCGGCTGATTGTCTTTTCTGCGTTTGTTGCAGAACCTCTAACTTTTGGGTTATTTTAGATATGTTGTATCAAGAAGTCTCTGAGTTCGGTTTTGTTAGTCGATCTCTTATGGTGTTTTTTGATGAACTATCTATTTTCTATCTTCTCTTAACCATGTTTTGGTGTGCCTTTGTGCATTTGTTGCTTTGCTTTGTGTAAGGGTGTAATTTTTTCTTTTTAATGGAGTTTGAGACTTTATTTTAATAAAAGTTGTTGTTTGATACAAAAAATATTTTTTTATAAATTAAATACACTGATTTTGATACCAACAAGTGTATTAGGTAATGCAACTACGTTTATCACAACATAACATCGTTATCATCAATAATCAGCATAAACTTTAAAAAAAAAAAATTTGGTCAGCAAGTAAACTATAGATCTAATACATATAATAAAATGTATTATGCCCTATGATTAATACATATAATAAAGTGTAATTTGCCCTATATCATTAACCAGTTTTTTTTATAAAAAAAAAATAATTATAACGATAAGACGAAATTTAGGAGATGGGTATTTTGGTAAATTAATGAAAGTACGGCAAAACTTTTGGTACGGCAAGTCTAATACCAAACCCAAACGACGATCGGAAAATAGTCGCGAGTCAGACGCTCGTGTTTTACTATTAGCTTTCTCGTTTATTCCACTCGCACCTTTAACGCGCGTGCATCCCAACTCCCAGTTTTCATACTTATGTTTTTGTTTTCTTTCTCGCCTCGGTTAAGGTTTGTTGTTTATGTTCAAGATTCAACAACACGCATGAAAATCAGGTTACGTGTTTATCTTCCATGTTTTTAGGTGTGGAATTTAATTCCTAATGACTGCAAACAATTTTTTTTTTCTGAGTTCATACGTAAGTTATAAATCGAAACTTTAATACTTTATATATATATATATATATATATATATATATATATATATATATATTATATTTTAAAAAATAATTATTTTATTATCTAAGTACATGCTTTGATGGTCCAAATACTTCACTCATAAATTAGAGAACTAAGTTATCTACTTGAGTATCACTATCTCAGCGCTTATATTCCAAAATACATATGCCAAGTAATATCGAATTAAACCAGCCTTTAAGTTTATCATTCAACTAGTGTTTGGTCCGTGCATTTGCACGGACTAATTTTAAGTTTTAAAATTTTATGGATTAAAGTAGTGTCAAAATTTATTAAACAATAGTAGAAAATTAATGTATCTTAAATTATATAGTTCTTTGATAAAATAAGTGTCATGTGAATTAATGTGATGATGGGGATTTAACAGAAAAAATGAGGAAGCTTTAATGTAGAATAGATATTCTGTAATTTTAATTTTGTTTTCTACAAAAATTTATAAAATATTTAAATATATAGATTAAATGTTGTTAATATTTTTTAACCGTGGAGAAGTTTGTAGTTCAAATTTTTTTACATAAACTAAAAATGTTGAAAAAACATTGCATTATAGTTTTCTTTTTTGCAATATAGTTTACATGTGAGGCATATACCATATACAATTTGATTAGTATTCATCTTTTTCTTCTTTTATATAGACTAACTCATCAAATAAAAATTTAAGACTAAGTTCAAAGAAAAACATATAAATTTAGATTAAATATCTACAACAAAGTATTCATAGTACAATTTTACATTCATTTTTTTTAAAGAAAAAACTAATGTAATCCATATAATTAGTTAACTATTAATAAAAAGAATATAATAAAGTTTAGCCCATGCAACCATTGTACCTTAGAATGTATCTGACGATTGTGTTTGGTTATGCTTGTTGTCGCTTGAGAAGCCTGCTTTTTCCAGTCCATGATTTGTTTTTCATACTCTTCTGATTTTTGTTTGCACTCTGCAAGCAAGAGTATTAGATATTCACACCTACATGAAAGAAGAATCCACTACAGATATTTTCTAGGCAAAGAACATTCGACAGGTATGGTGGTAAACAAAGTATATGGTTGTGTAACTTATGCTTATATCAGCAAAGGCAAAGATGATAACAGGGGAAGAGAATCTATGATACTGAATCTTCACATTAACCATTTGCAGCCTAGCATTTTATCTTAATATCGCTTTCTTTTAAGATGTAGTATACAATTAACAAAGTGGTCGAGCAGATAATGACATCCTAAAAAACTTCAACCCCAACTCAGAGCAATCTACAAACATCAATTATCATGTAATGCAACAGTAAATTGGTAAGGGGTGACTAAAGATCAATACAGTTAAATAACCTCCACGAAAAAATGAGAAAATTCTATATTTCAATACATTACTCCAGTAACAGGCTCCAACATACATTCATCATTATTGAAGAAGCAAACTCATATACGGACAATGTAGATCATGTTGACATCTGATATAAATGAATCATCAAATTGACAACTCATAATGCTCAAAAAGCGTAGAACTGAGGCCATCAGATTGATGTAGGATAGCATCAAGATACCTCCCATTTTCTTTTGCCAATTATTGATTTTATTAGCAGCTTTTTCTGTTATCTCAAGTTCAGACTTCTTCATCTGTATTTTTATCAAATCAGTTTCCAAAGAACTGATAGAAAACTCTACCTTTCGAATTTGAGACCCCACATCTCGATTTTGCTCATATTCCACCCTGAAATTCAATTAAAAGTTATTTTAATAGACCAAGAAAAATGCTTCGGCTTACTATGATTGTACAACTTGAGCTCCATTCAATAGAAAGCAGTACGTCAACTCAGCCAACCAGTTAGCATATTGCAGAGAATGTATACACCTAGGTTTTTACAGGCTACATATACTGGCCCTTACACACTTTCTAGCGTAGAAAATAGCTGCATAAATCCCACAGACCTTTATCACCATTATACAAGAAAGACTCAATTTGAATGCTCAATCAAATGATTTAGATAAGAACATCTTGGAAAATTTCAATTTAACAGTAACAAAATCCAAATTTCCAATTGAATTGAATCTAAAACACAAATTTACCCAGGATGCCTCCCAGTTTTGAAGTTATCAGTAGTGAAACCAATCGAGACTCGTCTATTGACACCAGCATCTTTAACATAAATCTCACAGTAGTAAGGGTGGCATTTGAAGGGAGCCGGTTTATTAGATTGAACGATGCCGACGTCGTGACCGTGCTGGCCAACGCCGGTATACTTGATGGATAGTTTATCTGGAGAGACAATCCATAGTCGATTCTTCTTCCTCGTTTCCCATATCCTCATGCTGAGAAGAGTGGCGAAATTTTTCAATGAAATTGGAAGTTCATTGAATCGCAGAGAGGAAAACGATAAACCCTAGAATTTCGATTTATGGTAAGAAAAATGAGAGAAAAGAAAGAAATCTAAAAGGGTGTTCATGGTTCGTTTAGATAAAAGAGGTTATAGGTGATTGAGGGTTGAGTGGATGTAAGGGTAGTGATGGAGAGGAAACCCATTTTGTTTTTATTTTATTTAAAAAAATCAAACAAATTAAGGATATTTCGGTTGAAAAATATATTAAAAAAAAATAAATAAAAAAACATCAAAAAGGAGAGAATGACACGTATGATTTGTCCACGTGTCAGTTAAAAAAAGCAGCAGTTAAGTGAGATTTTGCTAGTGAATTATAGATATAAAGATAACCGCATTTTGATATCAAGGTTTTTCAATAGAAGCTTGAATTTTTTTTATAACAATTTTTTGCCTTTTATTTTCACAATTCTTCATTTTTTGTTTCAACTCCTAAATCCAAAACCAGACGATGATAATGGGGGTGATTGGTAATGGCTTTAGAATCTCTCTAAAGCCTAATTTCTCTCCAAAGCACACAATCTAATCCAATCATGCTTTGTAAATATTTTTCTGTCCAAAGCTCTTTATTATTTTTTATTTTTTTTGTTTTGGCTGTACAAAGTTAAATATGCAAAGCAAAAAAATTGAGCTGTGAAAAATGAAAATATTTTCACGGCAAAAAACTTACATCAATTAAATTTAAAGTCAAAACAAAAAAATCTATAGCATAATTTATACAGCAAAAAAATAAAAGCCACAACTCTTCCAATCACCCCCAATCTAGTGGTTTTAATGATATGAATTTCAAGTTCGGAAAAATCTTTTTTTTTTGTCACTAAGATTATATTAAGCTTAAATGCGACGGATTACAAGTAGAAGGCTAAATGCCAGCGAGTAGACACTACTTGTTACATAATTGAAAATCAAAGCATTAAAAAGATAGGTTAAACGGTTTAAACCATAGATATAAACCGGAAGCTTATTCAAAAGGGCTTCTAAATTGATCGGTGTTAACTCGATCTGTTCTTCTGCCAATAAAGACATAGGGAAGAAATAGTTAGCTCGTACAACAAAGATTGAGCGTTGAAAGACATTCTCCATAAAGAAGAAGGCTGGTGGTAAGGTTCTCTCCAAGAAAGAGGAGATTGATGAAAAGGATCTCTCCAAAAAGGAGGAAATTGATCTCTCCCATGAGGAGGAAATTAGTGTGCCTCTTAGGCCAAATGTGGTTAAAAAACCCAATGATAGAATAGAATTATCCCGGTCCAATTCTAAACATTCTAAACTTTGCTGGAACATGTTGACTAATATCAAATGAGGAACAACTTTGAACAGATGGACCTTGAAGCGGGAAACCTTCTTAGATGGGCTTGTAGTTGGGCCAAAAACCCTAGCAAACAATAAACTCAAGGCCCATGAAGGGAATGCTGCACGATGGAAAAAATATTGGTCGGAGAGAAATAGTTCACCGGTCGCGATGTGTTTCCCAGGAGGAGCGGAAGAGTCCATCTACGACCAGCCGATGAGGCACGTCGGGGCTGCGGTTAGGATGGGGTTGTTGATTTGCAGCGCCGTCGGAGGTGGGGAAGCATGAAGAGGAACGGTGGAGCAGCGTTGCAGGGGATCTGAACAGCCCGACGGATCTGGTAAGAGCTGCAGTGAAGGAGACTCTGACGCCACCGGAGAAAGTAAAACCTCAAGGTGGGAGAGATTTCCCGTCAAGTAAGTGTGAGTTGAGTTCAGGGAAAGTACAGAGGTGAGATCCGACCTTGAATCGGAGACAGCTAACACGGCGGAGGTAGTGGCGACGCCAACTGCCGGAGCGGCGAGCCGAGTATCGAGTACAAGCGAGGTACAACGGCATGTAGTGACGATTGTGAAGGTTCTTCGGGATTCACCCGAGAAAAAATCAGATCCGGTAGGACAAAATCGGCAAGCATAGAAGCTGGTAGCCTCCATAGAAGTCGCTGTTGTCAGAACCGGAAGAGAAGGGTTGAAGCAGCCGGTTTTCTCCCGTCGCTCCATACAAGCAGATGCAGGAGGAGGCAGATCGGAAGTCGCGGCCAAACGAAAAACGAGGAAAGCTAGTATAACCGAAGGAAGCAAGAGAGAGAGAAGGAGGAGGCGACGCCGGCGAAGCAGAAGCTCGCCGGCGTCGAGAAACGGTGGTGAATCTGAAGCCTCGATATCAACGTCAGGGAGAGCGGCTAGGGTTTTGCTAATTTCGCAAAAATCTAAGATTCAAATTCTATAAAAAAAATTAAAAATTTTTCTGGCCAAGCGGATAAATTCCAATGATTTATATGTCTAACAGTTTTCCACATACTGATTGACTGAATTAATCGGATGGTAAAACTACGGATCATTAGAATTATTAAAAAAAATTAAATTCAGTTTGAGTTTCCGTTCCCTTCTAACTTAAGTTTTGGAAATTCAAAAATACTCTTTTTCAACAGAGATATCTTATAATATTAATACAGGAGATTAGTGTTTATCATTTGCGTAAATATTAATCCTCAAAATATAGTTCAATTTCCTCTTCGGTCCTTTACTTTGACAAACTTTTGTTGCATGAATCACACGGGTTTTGACGCTATTCCCGTAAAGAAATGTGTGAAATCGCTTTTAGTCACAATTTTCTTAAAACAGTGAAAACAATAATTTTCAAAATATACAAGACAAGTACGTAAGAGCGCGTGAACTGAAATGTTCATAATGTGTTCGGAAAAGGGTAGAAGAAATAAACGGTTGAATAAAACAGTAATACAGAATTAACAAAACATATATTTTAGTCCATGATCCACGCCTCCCTTCACATAAGAAGTTTGAACACTTAATATTTGAAATATAATATTTTTCTTCCTTTTTTCTTAGTAATACAAATTCCAAGATTATAGACTCAAAAATGACCAAAATCTCTAAACTCTCAACGGCCTACTCTACAATTTAAACCATGATTCTTTCAGGCTTTACAACTTACGTGGATAATTGTGTCCCACATAATCAGATCTAAGATTGTGTTTAAAATGAGCTAATTATTTTGACTCCAAATTTGTTGGCAGTTATAGTGCCGTGGGTCTCCTTATTGATTATTTTTCGGGTTAGTCAGCTGTTACAATCAGCTTTTGTTTGCCTCTAGAGAAGTATACCAAACAAAAATAATTCAGTTTTGCTTAGTACAACAACTTCACACAGAAAAAAAAGAACTTGGTACTGCATACTTTATATGGTAAAAGTAATCGCTGATCTAATTCAAGCATCCAGAACACCAGTGACTTTTGGCAGAGATTTTATTAGTGCTTGCTTTATGTCGATGTAAGAAACTCTTTTTTTAATTAATATATTATATTAAAATATCTAAAACGGAATAAAATCCGGTGATCGGAACAGCACATTTGCAGGTTTCCAGGATAAAATCCAGCAAAACTAGAAGAGAACAGACTGAGCATTATACATGGACGGGGATCTAGAACAGAAAAGGAGGAGGAGAGTAAGAGATCTAAGAAGCTAAAAGCTTCAAATCCGGCAGTCAAAAGCCGATCTCCATCTTCCACCGCGAGGTGACTTCGCCGAAGACCCGTTTGACCGTAACAGGTCCAGATCCACACACCACCTGGCTTCCAATCTTGACCTGCTACCGGACAGATCCTGCGGCAGTAAGGAACCGTCGACCACCGCCTCTTCTAACCTTAGATCCCAACCGATACCGAGGATGCTATGCCTTTTAGCCACCGACCTCGACTTATGCCTTCAATCCGGCCTCACCTCCGCCAGACATGAACCCAGACGAACCGCCATCATCCGAGAGCTACCGGCGTCTGCAGGGGAACGACGAATACAAATCGGTGACCAACCCACCCCTCCGAAGAAGAAGACACAACTCTAGGACCTAAAAACTCACAACTTTGGCTCTTCCGGCTAGATTCTCCACCGTCCTCTTATGGAGACACCCACCGTCGACGCCGCTGAAGAATCCCTCAGTCCCGGAGCTTCCGCATCAATCTTCTTCTCCGGAGCTACCTACCTCACCGCCGCAGAGAAGACAAAGGACCTTCCTTTACCACCTGCAAACTAATTGTCCGGCGATGGAGACCGAAGGCTTACCTACAATGGAGGTTTCCTTAGCACACTGATAATAGCCATCGATGGCCGGGAAACCTCAGTAACCCATGAGATCTAAGTCGGCAGCTGCTTTTGAGTAGAGAGGATTTTAGAAAATTAGGACGAATTCCTCGTCGATGTAAGAAATTTGATGAATACTTATATAAAAAGAAAGAAAAAGAAACTTGATGAATCTCATATATATAATCGTTATTTGATAGAGATCATGTCTCCTAGCTTGCAACAGCTATAACTTGTGTTATATACTGATATTCCAATACCTTATGATAGCAAATCTTAAAATTTGTGGTAGTTATAGGGAATGAACAAAATTGACCACAGAAAGCATACAAAAGCCCACTCCTAATTGATTAAATATGTAATCGTGTTCTTCTACTCTCATTTGACGACATTATAAGAAGTGTTAATCTCTGCATGTTAGCATACACGTGGAAGGGTTTCTCATTGGACGTTCGTTATCAGCAGTCTTAATTCCTTTTCTAACCAGATTTGTGCACAAGTTCTCACTAGAATACATTGTACATACTTCAAATGTTATCAGATATAATATGGATTTTATATTAGGCCATAAGACTAAAAACATTTCGTTTCTTGTTTTTCATTCCTAATTACCGTTACTTATTTTCATATAGAAGAGAGAAATGAATTTCACATTCATCTCACCTCAAGAACAAAACTGTAGTAAAAACTTAGGATGTCAATTAGGAATAAAGCCTAAAGCCTAGTCCAGTTAGGTTTCAAAAAACATCGAGCTTAAATTTAGATATATATATATATATATAACAACTAAGCTTAAAAATCAGTTTTGATGTCAAAAAAAAAAAATTCAGTTTTTTGGGCTAAATCTATTTAGATTAATGGTGGAGTTGGGCTTAGTCCGACCGAAGTCAAATGAACCGAAAAGAAATCCAAAACTAAATCTTTTGATTGAATACAATTGTTTTATTAAAATTTTTGCAACTTTAAAATATGAGATTTTTATTGGTAATTTTTGCGTGATTAGCATGTTGGTGATTTTGATATAGAAAATGCTGAAAGAAATATCAATTTAAATCTACTTAGATTTTGAAGAATTTTGATTTTATATTTAGTTGATAATATAAAATTTTGAATTTATTTTTTCAAGATTTTGTTTTTAAATTATTGGATATGATGAAACATATTAATTATTTTTTAATTTGGATTTGTTCTTAACAATTACTGGATATGATGAATTTATTTTTTTAGAATGAAAAACCCAAAATATCATTCAGTTCTATTAATACCAAGCTTTAAAATATATGCTCAACTTGTTTTTAGGATTGGTCTTTACAAAAATATTCATCAAACATTCAAAATATCTAGACCGCTATAAAAAGTTAAAAGTATAAATTAACTAGGGAATTCCGCGTTTCGCGCGGGTTGTTATTACATATTTTTACTTTCAAAATTTCCTTAGCCTTTTGTTTTTTTTATCATGTTTCTTTCTAACATTTTCGATCTCGTTCGTTATCTTATTTTCAGTTTGTGTTCAAACCATTGTGTTGCAGATTTTTTTTCTTTTCTTTTTAAGAAAAATCTTCTTATTTTTTACATATATATTTATTTATATCGAATCAATCTTTATGTAACATAATTACAGAGAATTAATATTGTTAACTTTAAACAATTAATAAAAATATTTTAATATCCTTTATAATTATCTCTTTCATTTTTGTTTCTAAATTAGTTATTCTCTTGTTTTATAATGTGTGTTATCATTTTCTTTCTATTAAATCCAATTTTGAAAGCTCACCAAATTTATGTATTCCATTTTTCCTTTTTTCATATCCCTTAACGGGAGGATTTTTTTTCTCATTTTTTGTTGTGTGTATTTTGTTTGTGTTTTTGATATTTATTTTCGGTAACTTTTTATTGATTGTCATCTTGAATTAGTGGTTATTCCTTATCACATCGAAACCCTTGATGGCATAGATTAATCACTTTCACAAAATTGGCCGGAAGAATAAAAGGTGGTGGACTTAAATGGAGCCTTGCATTATCATACACTAAGAAGAAATAATTGTTTTATTCGATAGATAAGAGTTAACAGAATCGGAAGGAAGTTTATCTTTTCGTCCAGAAGCAGGATGTCCACATCCATGAGCTCGCCGCCTTTTTGATGTTGCGGACTTCCCAAAATCGGAGCAACCTATTGCGAACATATTAGACACCACAGCCAGATTTAAGGTGAGAGAAATCAACATTAGAGTTATTCATTTTTTGAAGGAAAGTTTATTGTACAGAGAGCAAAAGATGAATGTGGAAACTTACCTTTGGAGAGCTAAATAAATAAATATATATATTTGAATGGATGAAGGTAAATAAATGAACTAGAGGTGGAGGGGTGAGCCTTAGTTAAACCGCGCGAACACGTAACGACAAATATATTAATGAAGGACGAGGATGGGCATTATTTAATGGTTTGATGTAGGCCTGGGAATTCGGGTTAACCGAACCGAACCGACCGGTTAATTCGGTTTTTCGGTTAATTCGGTTTTTAAAAATTCACCCGAAATTAACCGAAATCATTTACGGTTCGGTTCGGTTCGGTTATCGGTTAGTTCGGTAATTAATTTTGATACCGAATTGAACCAAAATTTTCGGTTTTTAAATGAAATTTTCGGTTTTTAAATGAAATTTTCGGATAAAATCGGTTATTTCGGTTTAAATCGGTCGGTTCGGTTTTTCTTTTCTTTGAAAATAAAAAAATAATGTGAAGAAAAAAAAGGAGGAAGACGATTGTTGGTCGAGAAGAAGCGATGAAGCGTGAGTCCACTGATGAATCTAAAAATCTGATGTTGTTCAATAACAAGCGAAGATCCAGTGATAAAATATAATATTTGATGAAGAAGAAGAAGAAGATCGAGAAAAACAAGAATCAGATTCAGAGAAGAAATGAGAAGAATAAGATGAAGGAGAAGAAGAAGAGAGGAAAGAGGGCGGCCATGTAACTTTTTAGATCTAGGGTATTAATTCTTTTATATATAAAAACCCCAAACCTCTCCTAATCTCTTAATGGGCTTCATTCCTCAAAATACATATTTTTAATAAAAACAATTGGCCCAAAAAGAAATAAATGATACGGTGAGTTTTAAGTAACCATCTTCTTCAACCTTTATCACTAACCCTAGGTCCCTAACGATTTTAAGCAGATAAATTACAGCCGCCATGGCCAAAATCGAAAACCAAAACAGAAGAATAGAGCTGAATCAAAGAAGAATCTATGAAGCAGATCGAAGTTCAAGCTTAAGAGAAGAAGGGTTTTGTCTTTGGTTTCGGTTTCGGTTACCCATTCGGTTAGGGTAAACCGAACCGAACCGAACCGGTACCCGAATTAAAATATAAAAGCTACCGATCGGTTTTTGAACACTAAAATAGTTCGGTTCGGTTCACCAAATCATCGGTTCGGTTCGGTTCGGCAGATTCAGTTCGGTTTTTTGTCCCGGGCCTAGTTTGATGGCTGAGAATTGTAAGGGTAATAGAGTGTGGAAGTAGGAAATACAAAAATTGAGTAAGAGAGATCCGTGAATGTGTGTAAACAACGGCCATTGTTGCAAAGTTTAGGGAATATATGTGACGCAAGGCTAGAAGATAGATGAAGGGTAGAAATTGTTGGGTTGGGTTAAAGTTAAATCAATAAACATGTCTTAAATAATTCTTTATAATGTGGTTTTTAAGGCCCATAATAAATTATCCCCTTGGACATGTTAAAATATATATCTTTAGGACTTGATCATGAATTGAAAATTAACCCGCCTTACGGACGGGTGAATGGATAAATAAAAATAAAATATTTTTCTTAATCCGAAACTACATCGAAAATTCTAATATACATTTTAAAATGTTAAGTTGAGTTTTAAGTTAAAAATATTTTTAATATTTTGGACTATTTTTATAAAAGTTTATATGCTTATCTCAGTATAAATATAAGATTCTGAAAAATAATAATTGGTTGTATTTGTTTTCATTATGTGTTCTACATTGATTTCAATAACAAATCTAATAAACATCCTTAAAAAATGATAGATTGTTATTCAAATATTATTTTATATCTTATATGTTTGTTTTAATCAATTTGTATCATCATTTTTTCTTATTGATTTTCTCTTAAAATCGATGATTTAGACAAACAAAAAAAACAAATCTAATAAATATCTTTATAAATGTGGATTGATATTCAAATATTATTTTTCTATCTTAGATGTTTGTTTTTAGTCAATTTGTATAATCATTTTCTCTTATTCATTTTGTCTTAAACCGATGATTCAGACCAATAAAAAATATTTTTATATAATTTTGTAGACATTTAGTTTATGTGATTTAACATTGTTTTAATGGTTAAAAATGATTATGAAAGATGTTAATGCCATACAAAATATTTTTAAATGCCTTGACATGTATTTTTGTTTTAGATAAACCATAATGTATTTATACTATTTGAAGTTTTAGTTTAGGTTGTACTATATTAATTACTGGCTCTGTAATTTTTATTAAATTTATGAAGTTAAGATGTTTATATTCTATTATATATTTTTAAGTGACCTTTCATATTTTTTTTATAAAAATTAAGTATATATAAAACTATTCAAATAAAAACTTAAAATGATATAAATGCTTAGAACAAAGAAAAAAAAAGTCTTTTTATATATATATATATATATATATTCATTTCAGTTATAAAACATTAAAATCATATTTAGACCACCGTAAAATGGGTTATTAATGGATTAGTCCATTTTGATTACAAAACATAAAAAGTAAACTTAGAGACGTATTAAATAGATTGACTACCCTATTATAACTCTCACAATCTGTTGTTATCTTTATATAATTATGAAAACAATAAAAAAATCAACATATGAAGAACACATGTTGTTTCGTTAAAAACAGAAACTATTTTGTCAATGAAAGAATGGTTAAACTTACAACACACAACTTTTACAAATATTTATTTGGCTAGAAATTAAAATATCACAAAATTATTTCAAAATTATGACCCAGGCTATGGCAAGATTAGAACTTAACTGTAGTTAAGCTGATTTAGGGCCGAAATGTTATTAAGCTGATGTTTGAGCCTGAAGCCCAAACGAGTTAGGCTTGAATCATGTATTCACAAAACAATAACAAAGATAAAATCGTAATAAAAACGCTGGAAATGCCCGATTAAACATAATCAACACCATAATAGAGCTTGTGCCTCTCAAGGTGTTGACACCTCAGCCATTTTAAGGCATAAGGTGTTCACATGTCAATAAATGAAAAAACTTGAAGACCCAATCAAATTATAAGATCCCTCCACGTAAGCTTCCAGTTGTGCCTCTATGATCTTCATCGAGCCTGATCTTTTTCTTCTTCTCATACCTCTTAACCCTAAATATCTCATACCTCCTAAATCGCCTCGATCCTTCTTAAAATAGATCGATTAAACGTCGTCGGTAACCCAGAATCAACATAACCCATATGCTTTATATAATCAATCTCTTGGCAGAATCAATTTGGGTACGACTAACGCCGCCGTGTCCACCATGGAAGGAGACAAGCCCATGGCTGTGACAGCTCAGAAACGGAAGGTTCAATTGATGGAAGTGATGGGAATACGACTGGGGTAATGCCTCTTGTAGTCCCAGCTATATTTTGTTTTCATACACCACTGCGAGAACCAAAACTTCAAATGGTATAAAACGTAAACCTTTATTCTTGTGTTTTAAGAAGATGAACCGAAACTTCTTTGAACTCCAACAAAAGGTATTAGCCTTTTGCATGTCCCAAAGAGAGAGATTTTGGTGTGAATGATTGATGGTTTTCACCGGATTTTAATTTTGGATTTTCAGGTTTTTTTGGCAGATGGAAAACATTTGGTTCAGTCTAGCTCATTTCGTTCTGTTTCTCCTTCAAGTGGTGATAACGAAGTAAAACATGTTCAAGGAGCTGGAGATGTAGTCTCTCCTGGTGTAAGTGCAAATTCCAGCCCCTTCATGTCACAATCTTTAGCCATAATTCCTCCTGAATATTGGCTTCAGGTACCCATGTGGCTTATTTTGGGATTCCACGTAGCTAATTTGTTCCATTTTCCCTCACAAATAATCCATTTTTGTTTTCCACAACGAGAGAGAACTGAAACGGGAGGGAAGGAAACAGTCTAATAGAGAATCTGCTAGAAGGTCAAGATTAAGGAAACAAGTTTGGTTATAATAGAGAAAGTGAAGCTCTTTTTATATTCTTATTCATGGTGTGAATCTCACCAAAACATCATTTGTATTCCCTTGTTTTAAAGCCCGAGACTGAAGAACTTGCTCAGAAAGTTGAAGCCTTGACAGCCGAAAACATGGCGTTGAGATCTGAACTAAACCAACTTAATGAGAAATCTGATAAACTAAGAGGAGCAAATGCAACCTTACTGGTAAGTAAGCATTGACTAACCAATAATAATCCTTTCTCAATGCAACGCATTGATGGCGGTTTTCTTTGTTCGGTTGTAGGACAAGCTGAAAAGATCAGAACCCAAAAAGAGAGTCAGGGAATATGTTGTCCAGATTTAAGAACTCAGGAGCTGGAGACGACAAGAACAAGAACCAAGGAGACAAAGAGTCTAAGTCTACTAGCAAACTGCATCAACTGCTCGATTGCTACTTCATTTGTCAACTAAAACAAAGGAAACAAGTGTTGCTAATTCCAGAAAACTTGGTAGATAGTGTAGAAGAGAGGGAGATGATTTGAGCTATATATATTTTCAGAGAGAGAGAGAGAGAGAAAAAAATTTGGTGTTGTGATGGTTGTTAATATAGAGAGGCTTTGTTTTTATGTATGGCTTCCTTTGTTGTATTTAGTAGACCTGATGTAGTTTTATGAGAGACATCTCTCAGATCAGTGTTGTTTCTTTGCGTAAGCTCTCTTTTTTTTTTGGTAAAAGCGTAAGCTCTCTTATAACTGGGTTTTTCTATCTGGCATGGAAGTCAACTGCCTAAGTCCAAGATAGCATTTTGGCTCTTCTTATTATGAAATTTATAATTTGAAGATTCGGCCATAGTTTAAGAGTTTCATATTTAGTGCACAACTCTGAAGCAAAAAGGTACAAGAGAAAGAAAGGAACACATACGACATGCAATTTTGTTTAGTGAACCTGTAAGGAAATGAGAATCATCAGCTACTTTAAAGAGCGATGTAATGGTCCTGTGACCCACTTCCTCATCTGATTCCTTGAACAGTTTCCCAGTCTAGCAACAATGGCTGCAGCACCAGACATAAGTTTAAAGCTAATCATATTGACTTAGGTGAAATTGATACACAAAGAAAGCCACCTTATAAGTCTACCTCAGCATCCCAGATTCTGATTACGGCATCTTCACCACCGCTAACAGTATTTGAAATTCTGAAACACCAAGAGCTTTAGGTCATGTTATTCTAAGTAGAGAGATTGTTTTAGTAAAATATTAAAACTAATAAGAACACAAAAATACACATCATATTAACACATCAATAAATAAATAAAAAACTGAAAAACCAATTAGATAAACTTGAGTACACATCAAAACTTTAACATAAGATTAAGTGATTGGATTTAGGACTGATTCGGCAAGACATTCGGCTATTCGGTTTGGTTTGGATTTTTGGTATCTCGGGTTTAGAAAATAGATCCATTAGTAATCACTATAATTTGGTTTGATTCAGATTTTTTAGGGTCGCAGACTTTCCGGATTCTAAAAAATAAGTCTCATTGGAAATCAAATTATATTTTGTTTTGGTTTGATTCAGTTCATGATTGTAGATTATAAATTTCAATTCATTCGAGTAATTTTATAATTTAGTTTTGTTTGGGTTTGTAAAATTCGGCTGGGGAAGTTTTACGGGTTTATAAATATATCTCATTTATGATCAAAACATAATTTTGTTCAGTTAGGTTCATGTTTCTTGGATTTTAGATTTTCAACGTTCTAAAAATAAGTCTCATTCGAGATCAAATTATATTTTGTTTTTAACAAAAATAAGAAAGCGTATAATTTACTATTTACATTAATATTGAATATTTTAATATATTTTCTATATTTATAATTTAAATTTAAATGAAGTTTGGTCAGTTCGGTTTTGATACAGTTCGGTATTGTTACTGTTCGGTTCAGTTTGAAATCGATTAGTTTAATATATAAAATTATATCATTTTGGTTATTTTATAATTCAATTTGATTTACGTTTGAGAAGTTCGGTTTGAATTCAAAAATATTGTCTCAGTTCATAAATTTTCTCAGCCCTAATTAGGTTTATGAAATTTTGATTTAGTTTCGAAATCGAAGAAATTGAGATCTGGACTAATGGTATTAACTAAAACCTTCGATTAGTTAGGATAACAACAACTGAAAAAACCAAAAGAAAGGAAATAAATGACCGATATGAGATACAATGCATTGTCATATCTTGGAAGTATAAATGACACTATTAGATATAAAAGTTAAAAAAGAATAGAAAATTATAACAAGAGTTTGCTTTAGACCAAGGTTGAGACGATAGACAAGATACATGAGAAGTTATCCAAATTTATTTTGCACTAGATGACAGTCCAAAATAAAAAAATTATATAGCATTTTAGATTGAAATAAAATAATAAGTGATGAAAAAAGATTGAACTATTTATCATAGATATGGATTAAAAAAGAGAATTTGTGTTTAAATGAGTTGTGAGAAATATTTTTTTTTTTATTAGTCCGATAGAACTTTGAAAAATTTAAATTAGTAAGAGAATATAGATAAATCTTTATAATAAATATATAAACATGACATAATATACATGAAAGGATTTTAAAATTAATGTGACATATAAATTGGAAAACTTGAAAGTAAAACAATAATATTATTTTATTTTAAAATATATGAGTTATAAATAAATAAAACTAATTATAAAAGTTGAGACAATATGCAAATAATACAAACATGTACTTGGTTGTGTTATGAAACACATATTACTTTTATTTTTGTTTTTGTTTTATCTATTTTTATATATTTATTTTCAAAAATAAATACCACATTAGAAATATTAATTTATATTAATTTTTATTTGATCAAAATATGACACAAAAATAATAATTAAAAAGATATAAAATATCAATTTTATCTTAAAAATATGTTATATCTTAAAATAAAATTTTAATAAAAACAATAAAAAAGACATAAGAAAAAGCCAGATGGACCTCGACGAATGACATACATAGAAAAAGTGGAGCACATTGAAGAAGAGAAAGCGGAAGAACCAAATAAATTTGGAATACTTACATTTGGATTAGACTTTTCTTTTATTTTGTATTAATAAGTAAAAATATGGTAAAAAAATATTGATTTAATCTGTTTCTACTATAAAAAAATATTGTAAGCAAGAAAAATATTTTGGATATATCCGCGACGTAGTGCGGATACATACCTAGTCATCCTAAAGCATGAAACACTAATATATAACTAGTCCTCTTTGTTTTCAAGGTCTTGTCACCAGTGGCCTTAAGCAGCTAATCTGGTTGTGAAAGCTTCATTAGTCAAGTGGTTTGACTAAAGGTTTATTAATATTTATACACTAAAAAATCTGAAGTTGGAATCACGTAAAATACAATTTATTAATATTAGAGCAAATTCATGGTGATAAACTTACAAAAAGTCTTCAACGTGTTGCAGATTAAACCGTTAAACATAAATCTCCATAAAGTAATTCAGTATGGAACGGTAGAACCATTAGTCATAGATCTTTATAAAACGGTAAAATTGTCTTTTAATAAAATCATCCATGTAATAATTTTTATAATTTATAATAAAATAATAAATTAGCGTTAAAAATCAGCTAATCTAGCTTCTATGACGTTTGAATACTTGTTGGAACAGATAGGTTGTAAATGAGTAGCCCTGTCAATTCGAGTCAGAACCCACGGGTCGGATACGGATCGATCCGCCGCGGGGCGGGTGCGGGTAAGAAAAATATGTTTCTTAAATTAGCGGGGCAGGTGCGGGTTAGAATTTTAAAATGCGGGGCGGGGCGGGTTTAGAATCGCGGGTTTGCGGGTATCCGCACTTTTTTTTAAATAAATATTTTATTATTAATTTAAGAATTTTATGAGTAAATTAAAAAATAAAATAAAAATAAATATATTTTTTCAAAAAAAAAGTTTAAAAAAATAAAAATTGCTATTTTACGTTTTTAATATTAAATTTTATCAATAAATATTATTTTAATTAAAATTATTTATAATTTAAAATTTTAATTAATATTTAAATATTTGCGGGTTACCCGCGGGTACCCGTAAATTTAAGCGGGGCGGATACGGATCGACTGTTTTTATTTTGCGGGTTTGGCGGAGCGGGTTAATGCGGATCAAAAATTAGTTTAACCCGTTGCAGGGCGGGTCACGGGTTCGACCCGCTTGACAGGCCTATAAATGAGCCAGAAGACCGATCTATGTTCTGATCCGAGGCCACCGCTGCTTGCTTGAATATTTTGTTTCATGTCCGAGCCAAGAGAACTAGCTGGATTTGGGGAGGGGAGTTGTTGATTTCTAGATCGGTCATAGCAAGACCAATCAAGAAGTTGTTGGTTCTTCACTTCAGTTGGCCCAATTCTGTCTTTTCCACGAACCAAACCAGAAACAAAAAAGAAGAAGAAGAATTTGGATGCAACTTAAAACACCTAATAACGCTTAGACATAAACGAGATCTAAGGAACAAGAAAATGGAACAAGGAAAAAACACTACAGACTGCACACACACACACATCGATCTGGCTAATTAAGAAAATGGACGATTTCTCATGGCATTTGCTCATTCTAGTGTTACATCTCAAACAAAGTCGGAGTTAAGATATTCCGGGCCTTATTCAAATTTTTTTTTTTTTTTACAAATTTATTTTATATTAATAAAAATTATATCTAAAAATTACATAAAACAAAGAAAATAATTTAAATAAAAATAAAAAGATAAAACAAAGAAAAATATTGAAAAATATAATTTTAAACACTTGCAATTTACATAATTTTTATTTATATATATATATATATATATATATATATATATATATATATATATAAATATTTTATATTTTCTATAACAAACATATAAAATATACTATATTTTCATAGACTAATATATAAAAATAAGTTTTTAATTTAAAATTTGGGGTCTTTATATAGATGAGACCCTATTCAAAAATTTCAAAAGAATAGGTGGAAATCCAGCTCTAATCTTAAGTTCTATCATCGCAGTCCTATACCCAATAGTCATTAATTGTCTTTGCATCCGAAGAGATTAACCAAAATCTACACATAAAACGAGTCCATTATTAAGCCATATAACATCCCATCAAAAGTATATTTCACATCTACGTGCTTTATGTTTTGGCCGTTACTAAAATTAGTAATTTAGCCATTTTCGTAATTAATGAGTTTTTCATCACTAACTCACAGTTGATTTCAACACTATCAATTGATGAACCTGGTCTCAAATTATATAAACACACATATATAAACACAGGTTCGGACTTTTTAAATAAATTGATGAACCTGGTCTCAAATTATATAAACACACATAAAAAACTGAACACTAAAAACATATACGAAAACTTACGTGATTATGTCTAGTTAATGGTCCCGTAGAATGGCAGTTTTGCAGTTGTAATGTGATTATACAGATATATTTTATCAATTAAGTTTTTCTGTGTGATGCTGAATAAAATGTGAAAACACAATATTTGTTTTTTTTGTCTCAAAAATACAAATAAAACTGATTAAGGTAATAAGTGGATATATAGTAATTTGTTTCATGATAAATATTTGAACATTACGGGCCCCCTAAATTCCCCTATGAAAGGCGAAGTTTCAAAACCCTCGACGACCTTTGCCACGCGGCGGCCAATCCTTCCTTTGAGCCGTTGTCGCAACTTCGCTGGTACTGATATAGGAAATTGATTTATGGTTTTGGTGTTGGTTTTGATAATAAGACAGTTAAGATGGATTGCTTAATGTCGGTTAGTCAATATGTTTTGGGTGTTATCTCTTTAGGGTTTTGGTGTTACGTTATATAACAACATATTGTATCGCTTTATTGATTATCATTATTAATCAAAAAGAAGTTATCTTCTCTCTTAATCTTTTCTGTGTGTGTTCTTGCTCATTATTGTCTGAGATTCTATTCTTCAATCCGGATTCTCTGCAAGTGAGGACAAAATCTGCGTTTTAGGAACGTTGATTCTTCTATCTATTCGATCGTACGTTTTTCTTTATCAAAGGTATCAGAGCTTCGTGTTTCTCGGAAACACGATGACGGAGAAAAACCAAGAGCAGATCGTGACTGCTACACCAGATCCGATTCTCATGTTCACAGCCGCTGCAGAGAGGTTAAAGGCTACCATGAAATCGAATATCGAAGAGCTGCAAAATAAGCTGAGATACGAGCTGAGATGCGAGTTTCAAAAGGTGAGAACAGCTATTCACGATGCTGTTCACGAGGCTTATGATGAGATAATTAGCAAGAGGCACGAGAAAGACGACGTGCCCATAGAGGAATCGCCAGTACCACATACGACGGTCTCGATCCAGACACCGAGAAGCATCCTAGCACCGGTGAGGACTGATTGTGGAAAGGATCTTTTGCTTTCATCGATTCCTTCGGCTCCATGTAAACCTGTCAAGCGTGTGAAGATGGAGATCAAGTCATATTCACTGAAGCTTTCGCTTGATTCACCGATTTGTGACTCGCAGCATGTCAGGTCACAACATCCAAATATGGGAGTACAAGAGTTGTTTTGTTTTCAAGAGTATGGTGTTATCTTCGTTGTAGTTGCTATTGCTAGGCCTTTGCTTGACACCAACCGCGTATGGGATCCAGGAAAACCTTGTGGTCAAGGTTTTTCGAAGAAGGGAGATTTGATATAGAAATTGATTTATGGTTTTGGTGTTGGTTTTGATAATAAGACGGTTAAGATGGATTGCTTAATATCGGTTAGTCAATATGTTTTGGGTGTTATCTCTTTAGGGTTTTGGTGTTACGTTATATAAAAACGTATTGTATCGCTTTTATTGATTATTATTATTAATCAAAAAGAAGTTATCTTCTCTCTTAATCTTTTCTGTGTGTGTTCTTGCTCATTATTGTCTGAGATTCTATTCTTCAATCCGGATTCTCTGCAAGTGAGGACAGAATCTACGTTTTAGGAACGTTGATTCTTCTATCTATTCGATCATACGTTTTTCTTTATCAAATAGATAGAAGAATCAACGTTCCTAAAACGCAGATTCTGTCCTCACTTGCAGAGAAACCGGATTGAAGAATAGAATCTCAGACAATAATGAGCAAGAATACACACAGAAAAGATTAAGAGACAAGATAACTTCTTTTTGATTAATAATGATAATCAATAAAAACGATACAATACGTTGTTATATAACGTACCACCAAAACCCTAAAAAGATAACACCCAAAACATATTGACTAACCGACATTAAGCAATCCATCTTAACCGTCTTATTATCAAAACCAACACCAAAACCATAAATCAATTTCCTATATCAGGTACCAGCATTGGTATCTTCGCCGGAATCGCCTCACCATGGATTCCAATCCGTCATCTCTCATGCTCACAAAATTCAGTACCAAAATGTTGTCTTAGGGCATGAATCAGTCGATGGGAGCCAATATTCTCTGGTCTAGTCTCGGACTCCACTGAAACTCGACCGTCTACGTTACAAACGACTGTAGCTATAAATTTGGACCATCTAAGGTGCACTCAGATTCGCCACCATTTTCTCGACCTTTTGTCCCTTCTCTTGGACTGTAGGCAAAACCTTATGTTATTGTCCCTGATGTTGTCTCTAGTGAAACTCTTTCATCAATGGCTGCTCTCTTAAGTATGAAAAAGGAAAAAGCAGCTCGGGAAAGCCTCCTACGGAGATCAAAGAGGATGGAACTTTTGTGATTCCCTTGGACTGCGAAAATGGATCCTTCCATTCACAACCTCTACAGGACTACATCCCCGTCATATATGGAAGATGGTACTCTTAAAGTACACATTCCGAATCATGTGCTGATGAAGAGGCTTGAAAACCAAAAAGAGTATCGTTGGTCATTTCTACCGCTGTTACACGCCTTCAGGTGGTCTCATCCACACTGTGACGAATCGACTTTGGGGAAGAAAGTGTAAAGTTTTCACACGTAAACTCGGTGAGTCATCTTATCTGTTTCATATTCCCGATAAAACGACTAGAGAATGAGTATTACAACGTGGATTGTGGCACATAGACGACGGCATTATGTTTGTATCAACTTGGAAACCAGCTGCTACATTAGCACTGTCGGAGATCAAAATTGTGCCAGTATGGGTAACATTAAAAAATATACCCAGCCGTCTTTACTCAATTGAGACAATTATCTGGATAGCTTCATGTTTAGACGAGCCCATGGTTACCAATAAACCGTGTCTTGATCCAACCCAAATAGGAGAGGCAAAACTCATGGTGAAAGTAGAGTTAGAAAATGGTTTTCCGGAGCGAATTGCAGGAAGATAAGCGAGGTAATGTCTCCTTGATTGATGTAGAGTATTCTTGGCTTTCAACCAAGTGTAAGAAATGTGGACAACTAGGTCATAAATAATCTCGATGTTTCCTTTGCTCTGTTATGAGTTCGGCTCCGTCGGGATTGAATCATGTTTCGGTCTCTGTCGCTCCACGTGCTTCAGCTGAAGTCTCAGCTTCTGTTGAACATCATCCTACCACAATTGCTGCAACTGATAATACTTACCCAAGAACTATTGAGTTCAATGGTAATACTGCAACCGAGGTCGAGGCTACTACCCCAAAAGCTACCTTCCAATGCAAGTCTCTTGTTGTATCACATAGTTTAGTTACTCCTACTGCAGCAACTCAGGCTGCATCACCAATTTCTTCAAGATCCATTCGATCTAATAAGTCAGCCTCATACCTTGTTGATGTTGCAGTACTTGATGCAGGATCACCCACGAAAGGTCTAATGACACCTACTGTTGAAGTTACTACAACTTATACAACTCTTACAACTTCTGTTTTGAGCACACAAGCTCCTCTCAATACAAAAGCAGATCTAATTTTCAGTGTTCCATCTGCTCGGATATCTTGTCAAAGCACTTTCCAACCATGTTCGGAATCTGCCCTGATATTTCGTAACAACCAATTTGCTGCATTAGATGAAAGAGACTATACAGATTTTGAAATAGAGGATTCATCTTCTATGAAAACCAGAGAGGAAGAACCGTCAAACTTTCCCCAAAACTGCAGGATATGCAATGGACGAGGTAACCATGGCCGTAATACACTGCATTAGGAGAATCCATGCACATTAGTGTAGTTCCTCTACTTTCTTGTTCTAGCTTTTATTTAGTTGTATGAATGCTTATCGTTGTTGCTATTTTCTCAAACTTTTACAAACTATATGACCTTAACAAAGTCATATTCCTATATTTTTTCTGTGTTTTAATTTGAAAAACCTTTGTTAAAAATTTTTTTTAACAAAATATGATGAATATGATGCATGTGAAGAAAACATCACTATATCTAAATAATGATAAATAAAGGTCAGACTGTCTCATAACTAACTTGAAAAACAAAATCATAGAAGCCCCCTTTTTCCTTTAAAAACAATTCATTTTCATAATCTTTTGATATATGTTTGGTCTTTTTAGCCTCTTAACCCTTACCAATGATGAAACTAACAGAAATATCGCTCACCAACATCATTACAACATATGACCTTTGCCCAATTTATTCACTTTTAGTTCGTTACTATGGCAACCAATACCAATAATAATCATCACTTTTCGTCACCAGGCGTTTTAACATTCACACTAGGCCACTACATTCTATTTTAGAAACTTCTTTCTTCCTTTGTCAGCTCATGATGAGCGGTATTCAATATAAGTTATTGGATTTTCTTTTCAAACCATTACAATTATGGTTATAATACGGATTTTACTACTTCTGATTCTTCAAAATTTTGCATAGCAAAACTTCTACAAATTTAATAACTGTTCGTGTAGATGATTTTCATAAATTAGTACTTAATTTAGTTATATAAAACTAAAACTAATTAAAATTACCACAATACATATGGTTGCGCTAGTCAAATAATTTATATCTTACAATTTAATGAGAACTTCTTGTTATGAATTCGAGTAAATAAAATTCGATGAACCTTAAGTAAAAACAAGCGTGATTAGTTGAAGAAAATACTATTTTGCCTAGAAATTTTTTTATTAGTATTAACTTTGTGAATAATGAATACAACTATAAAGATTCTTTACATGAGTCTAAAAATGATACTACTAGTCATTCCTATGCATTTTCTAATAGGATTCCTTTTGGAATACACTATGATTGTAGTCACTTTAAGCAACACTATCGTATACCAAGTCAATTGAAACCCATATGTAAAACCCACCAAAAATTTAAGAGGTGTGCATGTGACTTTATAAAGCATTAGTTTGTCCGAGTCCTAACTAATGTAAGATATTTAGCAAATTAGCAATGCCGCCCTCTTTCAAACATCGATATCCAGAGTACTAGTGACCGTTATTAGCTTTCGTTGTTTTTTTTGGTATCAATATTAAAATTTTATATCGATTTTCAGAAGTTTACAATGTTAAGTAACTTATTACAGAAACGCGAACAACCCAAAATAGAAAAAAGAATTACAATCATGGAGATGTAATACAAGAAAAGTAGAACGAAAGCAATCTATCACGCATCAGCCTGTCGAGCGAGGAATGCAGAACAGCAGGGGTCGATGACGTTTTTTTCAGCCTGGCCTAGTATATATCTCCGAGGACCAAACTGCTGTATCCCATTGTAAAAACATCATTTGTGTAATTAGTTTCTTGGAGCCGATTTTACTTTCTGCAATTAAAATAGGTTATTGTTGGAATAAACTTGATTGTTTTTGTCTTTTCTCTTGCGTTATGATATTTATGTGTCAGTTTTACCAATTATTCAACCAGTCATTCATGAACTTATCAAATTTATCTCAGCTATTATACGGTTTATACCTATTGATTATTCTTATAGTTCCCTTATTTCACAGTAATGTATGGATGCTTTTTAAAAAATTAATCGTAAAACACTGGACCTTTATTTTTGTTTTTAATTCCATAAAGGACGACCCTCATATTTGCATGTGATTAATTCACTGTTCATAAAGCCTAAAGGTATACATTCTCCTTCTCTTTTAAGAGTGGAAAAAATGATTTAACCTTTTTTTATAAAGCTCCTACCTAAATCAATTTCAGCAGAAAATGCCATAAATCTATGGGTGTGCCAAAATCCTAGTTCTGGTTACAAAGATTAAGACTTGCAAATTCATTTTTATAAACGAGATGTAATATTATTTGTGTATGTTCGTAATGAATCTTGACAAGTGCAAACACTATGTTTACCCATCTTATATGCACCCACAATGGACTTACGAGAGATCTCACATCTATTACACTTGGAAGCAGCGGAACAACATCTTTCAAATTTCTTTTGTGCCAATCAGTGCTGTTTTCAGAACCATGGATCGTCATATGTGCAACACCATCATCGCCAGAAGAAGCAAAAAATGTTTTTTGATCCTCTAGATTCGATTTGCATGTTGCTTAGGCTCTTTAGCCCCATACTGATCTTTTGTTTTTTTCTTTTGGTCAAACTTTCAATCTTTTACGTTATGCATATTGTATATTCGGACTTCTTCATTTTCATAATAATATTTACACAATTAGCAAAAAAATCTTTTCTCTAGCGATTCATATTTGAATCCTTCTGGTTACTGGATAATTAAACTGAGGACATCACTGATTTCCGAAAAAAACATTTGCGGCCGCCATCTAAAATGAACATAGCATGCTAATCAGAATCCACTTTGGTAGGATTCGAATACCATAGATTATAAAAGATGGATATCCAATGTTAAGAAACTATGAATAATTGTTTGCTACATATTGCGGTTGTGTGTAGCGAGATAGGATCCTAAGTTTTCAACTTACCAGCATCAATGATTTTGTCCTACAAAGGTTAAACGGACGTATCTATATGTATATATTATAGTGCGGTGCGAATGATTGATGTTCTAATTGTTTTTTACCTCAGCTTTTAACTAGCACTCATCATTTCCAAGTACAAATCCCTAGGTAGTCTAAAGGCTAACCAAACAAACCATACCGACAAATATCCTGTGCGTTGTAAGGTGTTCATTGTTTTATACTCATTTTTCTAGAATTGAAGGATTTGATTTTTTTTTTTTACTTCATACAAATATGGTTACTCTAACCGATTAAAGGGTGCCGAAATTAATGATTAAAGGTTTTCGTTGTTTTATACGCACTTTCTTTAAAATAAATATGGCCTCCAATCGGATTTTAGATTTTAATTTTTGAAGAAATAAATGATGAATCAAATACAAAAAGCAATTACAAGTTAAATATTTTGTTTTATTTTAAGAACGTGAGTTCAAATATGAGATTGTGTTTTAGGAAAACTAAGTATACGTTTTAATTTATTTTTGACAAAAAACAATATCGATTTAGTTAATCGGTTTTCTACATCACATTGATATATGTTACATTATAAAAATATAGCATACCTTAGGATTAGTACATGTTAAATAATAATCTATCATATTCTAGCTTTTTTCTTTTGTCAACAATCAATTATCTCGTTTATTTTTTTTTTATAATTTGAAAATTTATTGACAATTGCTGATACAAAGTCAGTGATTGAACACATACAATTCCATAGACAAAAACCAACGGTCAAAGGATAGAAACCTTGACATTACAAACCGACAGTTTAATGGATACAGCTTAGAAGACAAACCATCGTGACACCTAAACAAATAACACCAAAATAAAGAACGATATATACATATATTCTTCATAAAACTTTATTTCAAAAAGAAATTCAACAATCAAATATGGTGTTGGATGTGGATTTAGCATTCATCTATTAGTCTATTAAAAATCTTGTTTAATCAATAAATTTATTTCGGCCCAAGAAAACATGTGTGCTAAGAAGTCAATAGTCCAAAAGAAATCAGCTTTCAAACACTATAAATAGGACCCTTCACTCTTCATTAGCGATATATTGTAACATGCGAGAGTGCCGAACTACTACTATAAAGCTCTGAGCTCAAGCAACATTTAGAGAAAACGTCATTTGACGGACTCTCACCTCGTATCATCATGTTCATTGCTCGGCCTTAAGATTAATAAAGAACAGTTCGACCTGATTTAAGTTTATTTCGCACCTCGTAGTTCAGACTTCTCTGATCGTAACCCGACTTCCCGGACTAGATTGGAATTCCGTAACAACAATTGTCGCCGTCTGTGGGGAGCAATATAAACTTTTCCACACTCAAAAAACGAGGCCGAGATGACAGGACCACCCTCGACGAGCAACAATCCAAAACCATCTGAGCGAACCTTGAGCCCGCTCGCTCCGAGTTTGACCTCGCCGAGTCCACTGAACGAAGCACAATCACCACTCTCAACTACCATCACCCGAATCAACCAAACCAGGGAAGCCAACACCCACCAAGACAGGACGCGTTTAGACACTCAAGACCAGGACTTCCCTTCCCTCATAAAGACCCTTATGACACAAATTGACGAGCTAACTCAGAACAGCAACACCCGCTTCGACTTACTCACGAGTAACCAAGACATGTGCAGGGAAGGAATCAACTACCTGCAAACTACCGGGAATCACGCGTCCCAAAAAACTGACAACCCTACTTCGCGGCTCCAGAGGGTCCTGTTCGGTGAAACGCCGCCCATGAATACCGAGTCAAGCAGGAAACCGTTCATACCTTCGGGCCCGTCGTCGACTGGGTTCACTCAAAACCAGGCCAAAGCCAGCAGGAACAACAAGCTCGAGTGACTCAAGATTCAGCTGGACCATATGACGTCGAAGGTTCACAAAGCCACCAGCTCAGCCCCTGAAATTGATCGGGTCTTGAAAGAGACGCAGAACACACCATTCACGGATAGGATAACAGGAACGCCGATTAGGCACCCCGGAAAGATGAAACTGCCGACTTACGAAGGAAACTCAGACCCTCAGAATTACCTGACGGCTTTCAGCATTGCAATGGGGTGAGCCCAATTTTCACCCGAGGAGCGCGACGCTGGTTTATGCCTGCTATTCATCGAGAATCCTGGCGGCACTGCCCTCAACTGGTTCTCACGCTTAGAGGCGCATTCAATCGACAATTACCACCAGTTGACAGCCACCTTCCTGAAGCATTACTCCATGTTCATCCAAGAGGGTGCCTCAAGCGCCGACCTTTGGGCTGTGAGTCAGGGACCAAAAGAACCTCTCAGGTCGTATATCGACATGTTCAAAGTTATCGTCTCAAAATCATGGTAAGCGACAATGAGGGGGGCTTCCGGCGCTTTGAAACGGGCTTTGGTACGAATCGCCATTCCGCGACGAGCTGGCCATAAACAAACCATAAACCCTTGAAGACGCCCTCCACCGAGCAGCCGTCTTCGTCGAAATAAAGGAGAAGGACATACTCGCCAAGAAATTTTCCTCAGCTAAAACGGGAAAGGATCGGACATCCGAAAGCCTCGACGACAAGGGGAAGAAAGAAACAACATGCTACGTCAGCGAGCAGAAAACAAGACAGCAGGCGCCCCAGCAATCGGGGCGCAACCACCAGAGCAATCAGCAAAATCGACCATGGAACAAGTACGTAAGAACTGACAATCAGGAAAAGGCTTTCTGCACATTCTATCAGCGCTCCGGACATAGCACCGCAGAATGCCGATACTTTCAGAGTCTCATGTTCGGCGAGTATCAGAAGGGGATAACGAACATAACGAACCGAAACACTCCAGCAACATCCCACGGAAATCGAGAGGCACCACGACATCGCAAAAACGAGGGAGAACGATTCAAACTCTCCCAAGAGGAGAAAGCAAGGCAAACGGGCCAACATCAAGCAGAGCATGGATATATCAACGGAAAATCACCAAAGTGAACCCGTAACAACGACGAGGAGGACACACCGCGCCTAGAAAGCGGATCAACATGATCATGGGAGGACTCCCCACATGTAACGATTCGATACAATCAATAACAACTTACAGTCAGAAACCCGATATGCGGCAGAAGTGGAATAGGAACGTTCCCGAAGAGCGGGAACCAGGAAATGAGTTCGTCTTCACCTCAGAGGATGAAGAAGGTCTCGATAAGCCGCATATCGACCCGCTCGTCGTTGAACTCCAGATTGGCGATTGCGAGGTCACCAAAATCCTGATCGATACAGGAAGATCAGTCGATCTCATATTCGAAGAAACATTACAAAGGATGGAACTGCGCGACTACAGGATGAAACGTTCAGAAAAGCCTCTCATTGGGTTCGCCGGGGATACGACCACCACGATCGGAACGATCAAACTACCAGTGCACGTCGGACGCATGACCAAGTCGTCAAGTTCGTCCTCATAGAACGACCCGCAATCTACAACGTGATCTTGGGAACCCTCTGGATGCATGCCATGAGAGCAGTACCCTCAACGTATCACCAATGCATAAAGTTCTCAATCCCAGGAGGAATCTTCACGCTCTGAGGCAGCCAGAAAATCTTGAGAAACTGCTTCACAGTAGAGCGCAAGGTAAGACAGACATCGTGCTTTATATATGAGCATACGACTACCACTTCGAATTCGGAAGAAGGCAGGCATGACTCGTCCTTTGACCAAGAGATCGTCCCATCAAGCATCATCGTCGCCAAGTAAACTCTAAAAAGCTCTACCCAAAATATATAACTATAAGTAATCAAGCTGCGGCTCAAAATCTGTAAAAAAAAAGAACTACGCTCGGCTTGATCTCTCATAGGAGAGTATGTAGGCAGCCTTTACAGGGTGCAGCCACCTTCACATTTTGATTTTTTTTTTTAAAGAGAGAGTACTTTTCTTTCTATAACCACGACCCCTAACATCTAACCATCGACATTCTGGCCAAATGATCGATCAAATAAATATGTGTCCCATGCACAGTGACATTGCGTCACATCGTTGCTTTTAACGACCTCAAGACGGGGCCAGATCCGCATGAGTACTTAGAAAAAGTTTTGTAAGCCGAACCTCCTTTGCATAACTATGTTCAAGGACTCCACAAGATAAGCCGGACACGTACTCACACCTAGATAACTAAACAGATGACGAGATAAGTCGAGCCAAAGCTCGCACTCACAAACATATGTACGTAAATGAGCGAGCATTGTTTCAATCCGAGAAATTCAAAAACAAGATAAGCTGGGCACATACTCGCACCTAAAATTTGATCTCGTCCAAAGCCGAGAAACGCCTCGCACCCACCAAAAAAGAGAAAAGAGGGGAAAGAGACGATCACAAATCAACACAAATCTTTCATTTATTCCATTCTCGTCAAAATTACAAAGACACGTAAAAACAAAAAAAAAAGCATCAACAAAAGGAAAATCTAATTTCTTGAAAGACGATTTCATCCGAATCAGAGCTCGTCGCTGAGCCCGATTTCATCCAACAAAGAGCCGAACTCCTTTTTTGAAAGACAATTTCGACTCTGTTCCCGGCATGGCTACCCTCAAACGGCAGAAGCCCAGCAGTGAACAACAACGAAACCAAGCTTGGGAGGATCGTCATGGGGGGAAAGGACCCGGAGAAGTCAACCTCAGCACACCATAAAGGTACGGCCGATCTCTGGAGTCGGATCCCATGGTTCCCCTGGAAACTTTGATGCTGAAGGCCCCCTCCAAAGGAATCATCCCCTTACATGGAGGAAGAAGAGCCAGTCCGACACCCCGTCGCCCTGCAAAAAAAAAACTTTCAAATAATATGAAGGGAAAGGCGAAGAACACAAGCAATCAACGAACAAACAACACGCTTACGTCAAAAGTGATAAGTTCAAGACGGGACATCCTCCGGCACGTTACTAAAATCAGCGACGCATCAGATCCACCCAAACAGAGGAACTGCGAGTCACCTTTAACTTCGCAAAGACAACAAATAAGGGCGGCTATTGGTATATTTCCATACATCGACAAGACCCCATTTAGCAGGGAAAACACGAGCCCGCTCGACAATGACAGAAACAGAAACTACGGCGGACGGAGACGACCAACAACAAAGAAAAGCAAGAAACTCATCGGCACATCAACCTTGCTGCTACGATCCACTGGGACTCAACCCTCCGACAACCAAACAAATGGGGGAGGTGGAAGAAAACTCAAACCTAATCAATAAAGAAAGGGAGTAAACAAAGAGCAATAGGTTACGAAAAATCGGAGATGAAAGGAGAATATTTATAACCAAGGAAGATAATAGTTACCAAAGCGACGCATTCAAAGCAATGCGACGGTTACCAATGCAAACCTTCAATGCGAAACGGCGGTCCACTTCCCCATAAACACGCAAAACAACTATTATAAAGCAACAATGACGCGTGGACTAGGCCTCAAAAAATCAAAATGCACGTCCACCAAAACGCATTAAGATATTTTCCAACGATCACAAACAAAAAAAGGGGGCCGTGCCTGATGTAGCCCCGGAGCAGAAGCTTGGTTGGTGGATTGATGGAGATCGAACCACTGGCTTAAGAGCTCTCTTGGTTTGATCGACTTGGATGGATGGTGAGTAGAGATGGGATTATTCCTGTTGGCTTAAGAGCTCTCTCAGAAACAATCAGTGGATGGAATGGATTGAGGTCGCCACAAGATCCTATGAGTCTGAATCTTGATAAGACAAAAGCCTTCTCTTTGTTTGAATCACACAAAACAAGAGAGAAAACAAGTTTTCGGTTTCTTTGCTTGAAGAAAACACTCGGTGTACTTTATTGATCTAGGGTAAATAATACACGGCTGTGAGAGGGGACTTTATAAACAGTCCAAACAGCTATGCCCTTCTAGGGGACTTGAAGCAAATAAAACATAAAAGGAAAGTACTGACTCGATTTGGACCTAATGAAATAAAGACTACAACGGCTACTTTTATGATTGAAACTACTAAGGGAAACAAAGATTTAATCCTGCAAAACAAAGAGACAATGGTCATATAATGTGTATAAATGAAACTCATACCTTAGCTTATGTTTGGTATGTCCTTGGCCGTTGATCAGAAGCATTCTTCAATCGTAGCATTCTGGCCTCGGAAGCTTGAGCTAGTGTCGATGCTACTTCCTGAGCTAGTCCCGATGCTACTTCCTGAGCTAGTCGTGATGCTACATATTGCCATCCCCTTTTGAGCTGAGTTGAATAGTGTTGGGCTGTCCATCCTGATGAAGACTTGTTCATGCTCTTGGTCAGTAGCTTGACTCAGTAGACTTTGCACAGCTTCATTGACTTGGTTCCTCAAAGCCTTTGATGCTGACCTTGTCAATGGACCTTTCCTTATGATGGGCATTGGATCTTCTGCCTCTGGTTCTATGGCCTCATCATACCCTCCCCCTTGAAGAGGTTCTGTCCTCAGAACTGATTGACCTGCATCATAAGGAGCTAAATCAGAAACATTGAATGTTGGAGAAATGTTTAACTCACCTGGCAGCTCAAGCTTGTAGGCGTTGTCGTTGATCTTCTCCAAGACTCGGAATGGTCCATCTCCTCTTGGTGTTAGCTTTGACTTCCTCTAATTGGGAAACCTTTCTTGCCTCATGTGTAGCCAGACCCAATCTCCTGGTTCAAATATCACCTCCTTTCTTCCCTGGTTAACTTTCAGCCTATGCTTCTTGGTTTTCTTCTCTACATTCTCCTTAACTCTTTGGTGTAGCTTCTTGACGAAGTCTGCTTTTGCTTCTCCTTCTGTACTTGTATAGATAGCTTCAGGCAAAGGGGTAAGGTCTAAAGGAGCTAAAGGATTGAATCCATACACAACTTCAAAAGGAGAGTGGTTAGTAATCGAATGCTTAGCATGATTATAGGCAAATTCAATGAATGGCAAGCAAGATAACCAGTTGTTTATATTCTTACCAACCGTGGCTCTTAGGAGTGTTGAGAGAGTCCGGTTTACTACCTCAGTTTGTCCATCTGTTTGGGGATGACAAGTGGTGAAATAGAGCAGATTGGTGCCCAACTTCCTCCAAAGTACTCTCCAAAAGTGGCTCAAGAACTTTGTGTCTCTGTCCAAAACAATAGTTCTGGGAATTCCATGCAACTTGACCACTTCCTTAAAGAATAGATCAGCTATCTGCACAACATCATTAGTCTTGTTGCAAGCAATGAAATGAGCCATTTTAGAAAACCTATCAACAACTACAAAGATGGAGTCCTTGTTGTTGATCTTGGGCAATCCTAAAACAAAATCCATTGAAATGTCCACTCATGGTGTGTTAGGAATTGGTAAAGTCATATATAAACCATGTGGATGTAACCTGGACTTGGCCTTGAGGCATGTGATGCATTTGGCACAGAACCTTTCCACATCTCTCTTCAAGTGTGGCCAAAAGAAATGCTCCTTCAAGACACTATAAGTCTTATCCCTGCCAAATGCCCCATCAAACCTCCTCCATGAGCCTCTCTAGTGATCAACTCCCTCATGGAACCTTGTGGAATGCACAACCTTTTCTCCTTGAACAGAAAACCATCTTGTTGATAGAACACTCCAAAGGCTGCCTTAGATGTCTCCTGGTACACGTTCTTGAAGTCTGGATCATCAGCATACATGTCTTTGATATGCTCAAATCCCCATGATCTTAGACTCCATTGTTGTTATGAGAGTATGGCGCCTTGATAGTGCATCTTCTACAATGTTTTCTTTCCCCTTCTTGTACTTGATCACATAGGGAAAAGTTTCTATGAACTCCAGCCACTTTGCATGCCTTTTCTTAAGAGTAGTCTGACTTCTTAGGTGCTTTAGGGTCTCATAATCTGTATGTATCACAAACTCTTTAGAAAGCAAGTAATGTTGCCAAGTTTCCAGTGATCTTACCAGGGCATACAACTCTTTGTCATATGTTGGGTAGTTGAGTGTTGCACAACTCAGTTTCTCACTAAAGTAAGCTACTGGTCTACCTCCTTGTATCAGTACTACACCTATTCCTGTACCAGAAGCATCACACTCAATCTCAAACATTTTATCAAAGTTAGGAAGTACCAATACTGGTGCATTGGTGAGACTGGTTTTGAGCCGTGTGAATGCTTGTTCCTGAGCCTCTCCCCATTAAAATGCTTTGTCCTTCTTGATCACTAAGGTAAGAGGTGCTGCTATGGTGCTGAAGTCTTTGACAAACCTCCTGTAGAAGCTTGCTAGGCCATGGAAGCTCCGAACATGTCCTATTGTTGTAGGTGTTGGCCAATCTTGTATTGCCTTGATCTTCTCATCATCCATCTTAAGTCCATGTGAACTTACAACAAATCCTAGGAAAGCCAATTGATCATTGCAAAAGATGCATTTCTTTAAGTTTGCATAAAGACCTTCTGATTGAAGTGTTTGCATAACCTGTTCTAGATGCTTAACATGATCATCTAAGCAGTGACTATAAATTAGTATGTCATCAAAATATACTACCACAAACTTACAAATAAAAGCTCTTAGAACCTGGTTCATTAGTCTCATGAATGTGCTGGGAGCATTGGTGAGACCAAATGGCATGACAAGCCATTCATACAACCCTTGCTTGGTTTTAAAGGCTGTTTTCCACTCATCTCTTTTTTTCATTCTGACTTGGTGATATCCACTCTTTAAGTCTATCTTTGAGAAGATGGTTGCTCCACTTAGATCATCAAGCATGTCATCAAGTCTTGGGATATGATGTCTGTACTTGATTGTAATGTTGTTTATGGCCCTGCAATCAACACACATTCTCCATGTACCATCCTTCTTTGGGACGAGCAGAACTGGTACAGCACATGGACTCAAACTTTCCCTGATATATCCCTTTGACATCAGCTCTTGAACTTGCTTTTCCAGCTCCTTAGCCTCTTCTGGATTCACTCTATAAGCTGGCCTGTTGGGAAATAGAGCTCCTGGTACCAAATCAATTTGGTGTTCAATGCCTCTCAATGGTGGAAGTCCAGCTGGTATGTCCTCTGGAAAGACATCCTTGAATATGTCCAATAGCTCAGTCACGGCTAAGGGATGCTCCTGCTCTTCTGAACCTGAAAGATACCCTTCTCTAAAGATCATGAGTAGTACATGTTCTTTATGCTCCAAAGATTTCAGAACATTAGATGGTGAAACAAAAATATTAGTCTTACTTACCTTGAAACCTTTGTCCATTGCTTTCTGCATTTCATACACCTCTTGTGGTGTTAATGGAGCTAGGTTGTGCTTCTTATTATGGTGTGTGAAGCTGTAGATGTTGGTCCTTCCATTGTGCACAGTTTCTTTATCAAATTACCATGGTCTCCCTAAGAGTAGATGACCTGCTTGCATTGGCACAACATCACATTTCACTTGATCATTGTACTTGCCTATGTTGAAGGGTACCATGACTTGCTCAGCTATCCTCATCTCAGTCTCATCATTGAGCTACCTTAATTTGTATGGTCTTGGATGCTTGGTCTTTTGCAGCTTCAGTTTGTCTACAAGGTAAGCACTAGCAACGTTAGTACAAGATCCTCCATCAATGATCAGGCTACATACCTTGGCGTCAATGGTGCATCTGGAATGAAAGATGTTCTCTCTTTGGATTGTTTCTGGCTCAAACAATGCACTAAGGGCTCTTCTGGTCACAAGTATCTCTCCCACGTCTGGATAATCAGTCACCTCTTCTTCCGATTCAGCTAGCTCAAGCTCTGCATCATCTTGTGACTCAATGTCTCCATTGTCCATTAACACCATCACCCACTGGTTTGGACAATCTCTAGCATAATGACCTTTCCCTTGGCATTTGAAACATGTAATGTCTCTGGACCTTTGAGGTGGAGCCTTGCTTGTGTCTGGTTTGTTACCCTTGGGCTGCTCATAGTTAGATTTCTTGATCTTTGAGTCAGCTTCTGTCGCTTTGCCTTTGTCTTGGTTCCTTTGAGGCTGATTCCAAGTTGTCCTGCTTCAACTGGTTGCAGCAACCTTCCTCTTGATATGTTGCTCAGCTTGGACAGCTACATGTAACAAGCCTTCAAGATCCTCATAAGGTTGTCGCTCTACCTTGCGTGCAATCTTGTCCTGAAGACCATCTAGAAACTGAGCCATCAAAGTTTCTTCTGAATCATCTACCTCCAGCCGGTTCTTCATGGTTTCAAACTCCTCAAAATAATCATCAACTGATTTGTTTCCTTGAGAGAGTTTTCTGAACTTCTTCTGAAGATCTCTATGGTAGTAAGCTGGTACATATCTCTTCCTTAGAGCATACTTCATGTCAACCCAATTGCTTAACTGACCATGTCTTAACCTCTTTCTCTCTGATACTTCTCTGTCCCACCATGCCAATGCATTATCAGTGAGTTGAGCTGCAGCTAAGGAGACTTTTCTTGCTTCAGAGTATTGGTAGTACTCATAGATGTACTCCATTCTTCTTTCCCAATCCAGATAAGCTTCCGGATTCACCTTTCCAGCAAAAGTAGGAGCCGTGAGCTTCAAGTCTTTGCCTCCACGTCTCTGATCATCATCCTCATTGCCTCTGCCTCTATCTCCACACCTAGGCTGGTGATAGTTTCTCCTTCCTCTACCCCTGCCATGGATGCTAAATCCCCTTCCTCCTTGATTTGGACCAGGAGGTAACTCATCTTCCTCTAACTCAGGCATCTCTTCATCGGTTGTTTCTTCTTCTTGCTGCCTATGATTTCTATTCAAGTTGCGGATTGGTTCTCGATGAATAGGCCTCTATTCCAGCTGAGTGAGTCTGCCAGTGATGTCTCTCATGGTTTCAAGAAGTTGATTCATGGTGAGTTGTTCTGGTCCAGCCTCTTCTCCCATGAGTGCTTGTACCTGAAACTGATACAAGAGAGAGTATCAAAGTCTAACAAAGAAGTTCAGAGAAAGGTAAATGGTAACAATGAAAAATTTCTTTTTCTTTTTGTTTTTGTGTAAATAAAAAGGAAATTTTGAAATTTAAGGCTAATGATGCAAGATTAATGAGACAATATATTTTTCCTTTTCTTGATAAACCGGTGAAGACAAAAATGGAAATATGTATATATTTTTTTTGATTTTTTTGAATAGGATTTCGAAAACTAAGAAAACAAAAGAGGTAACTAATAAAAACTAACAGATTTTTTTGGTTTTTATGCAAGGAATTCGAATCAAACAAAGAATCAAAAGGAAAAAGATGATGAATGTTCTTGTATGCTTTTTTTTTTTGAAATGAAAATGAAAACTAATGAAAGTAAAAGGGTTGATGGATAGAAAACACCTGTTTAAGAGCCTTTCGGCTCTGATACCAGATGATGTAGTCCCGGAGCAGAATCTTGGTTGGTGGATTGATGGAGATCGAACCACTGGCTTAAGAGCTCTCTTGGTTTGATCGACTTGGATGGATGGTGAGTAGAGATGGGATTATTCCTGCTGGCTTAAGAGCTCTCTCAGAAACAATCAGTGGATGGAATGGATTGAGGTCACCACAAGATCCTATGAGTCTGAATCTTGATAAGACAAAAGCCTTCTCTTTGTTTTAATCACACAAAACAAGAGAGAAAACAAGTTTTCGGTTTCTTTGCTTGAAGAAAACACTCGGTGTACTTTATTGATCTAGGGTAAATAATACACGGCTGTGAGAGGGGACTTTATAAACAGTCCAAACAGCTATGCCCTTCTAGGGGACTTGAAGCAAATAAAACATAAAAGGAAAGTACTGACTCGATTTGGACCTAATGAAATAAAGACTACAACGGCTACTTTTATGATTGAAACTACTAAGGGAAACAAAGATTTAATCCTGCAAAACAAAGAGACAACGGTCATATAATATGTATAAATGAAACTCATACCTTAGCTTATGTTTGGTATGTCCTTGGCTGTTGATCAGAAGCATTCTTCAATCGTAGCATTCTGGCCTCGGAAGCTTAAGCTAGTGTCGATGCTACTTCCTGAGCTAGTGCCGATGCTACTTCCTAAGCTAGTCGTGATGCTACATATTGTCAGCCCCTTTTGAGCTGGGTTGAATAGTGTTGGGCTGTCCATCCTGATGAAGACTTGTTCCTGCTCTTGGTCAGTAACTTGACTCCATAGACTTTGCACAGCTTCATTGACTTGGTTCCTCAAAGCCTTTGATGCTGACCTTGTCAATGGACATTTCCTTATGATGGGCATTGGATCTTCTGCCTCTGGTTCTATGGCCTCATCAGCGCCAAAGACCAGAAGCCGGGCACCAAACACCTCAAAAAAAGAGAAAGATAGAGAAGGGGAAGAGCGAGCATCCAACAAAAACTACATGTAATGTCCACGAACGGGGGCGCTATTTCATACAACAGTAAAAAAAATCGAGCTAATTGTTACAACAAAGAAGATACGTTGGGGGATCAAGCATACAAGGATCGGCCACGTCTCCCACAGCCAAGGATGCCACGTCAACTCCTCCTCCCTCCACCGGTCTTTCGGGGGCAGCAGCGCCACTCGACGAACATCACAGCGGTAACATACAAAAAACGCCAGGATCCAAAGCATCGGATCGCAGCTCGTTAACCTCCCGCTTCAAGAGAGGTTTATCCTTCTCGGGCTGAGCAATTAGCCTAGGAGGGACTGGCACACCACTATCCACGAGCAGCCGATACGCACTAAGGATACCGTCCACCTGGTTCAACTCCAAAAGTTTAGGAGTATAACGATCTCCCTGTTCTCTCTTTAACCTCAACTTGTCCAAACGGTCAGAAGCCTTCTTGTACAAAGCCTCCCTCTCAAAACGAAGGCGCTCATCAAAGAAAGCCTGGAGCTCGTTGCGTTGAGTAACATCCCAGGGAAAAATCAAATGACATTCGATGAACCAACACTCATATAAACAAACCCAACCATGAGGAACATCCCAGGTTTGCTAACACAGAGCCGACAACCGAAGCTCGAGAACGGAAACACGGAACACCGCCGGCATATGTCATCCAGGACATGCTGTTCACAGACGTACGAGCAAATTTCTCTAGGAGCAAAAACCTTCACATCCGCCGCTTCCCTCGGTTTTCTTTTTCCTCCCTTTGAGGAAGTCGCTCGAGAGAGGTTACCAGGGGCAATTGTAAATAGTTTTCAGACGACCTCCCGAGTCAGCAGCCTTAACACCATCTCCTCGAAGACCGGGCTCGTCGCCATAAACTGGGATTCTGCTCCCCTACATCGGTAAGTGGTTGGCAAACATGAAAATCAATTATGACAGAACCACCGAGAAATCGACAAGGTTTTCTCCTAACCCGAGACCGGAAAAATTCTTCGTCCCCTTCGATCGGCCTAGATTCAACATGACTGTCTCTGGACGACTCCGAAAAACCAAAATCACCGCTACTAGTAAAAGCATGAAAACTAGAATCTACTCCCATGCTGATGAATCCAAAGACGAAGCAACGTGAGCACGACAAATTATAAGAAACAAACACGAAGCAAAAGACCACGAGAGAAAACGATTACCTGATAAAAAATGAAGGAAATCGAAAAGACAAAGCCTCGTAAAGGGAGAGAACGGTTTTACAAACACACAAAATCACACCTTGAGCGGTTCACGTCTTTTCACCTCCTTAAAATCCGGGAAAGAATTTGATGGTTTGAAGCATTAGCGATTGAAGCAAAACGACCTGTCAAGATTTCCGCGTGACTTAAATGCTCGAAGAAATTCGCCGACTCCGACTAAAACCACAGATCGACGAACTGGATGGGGGACTAATTGTTGGATATGGGTTTAGCACCTATCCATATTCCCATTGGAAATCTTGTTTAATCAACAAATTAATTTCGGCCCAAGAAGACAAGCTCACTAAAGAGTTAATGGCCCAAAAGAAGTCAGCCTTCAAGGGTTATAAATATGACCCTTCACTCTTCATTAGCGATAGATTGTAACTTGCGAGAGTGTCGAGCTACTCTTATAAAGCTCTGAGCACATCATTTGACGGACTCTCACCTCGTACCATCATGTTCATTGCTCGGTCTCGGCCTTAAGATTAATAAAGAACAGTTTCAACCTCATTTAAATTTATTTCACACCTCGTAATTCGGACTTCGCAGATCATAATCCGACTTCCCGGACTAAACCGGAATTTTGTAACAACATGTGGTTAAGGATGAACTTGTTGAATTAAATTAACTAAGAAAAGAAGTCTAAAATAAGTAAGGTTTAAAAAGAATTAGAAGAGGCAAAGACAAATGGAGGCATGAAGCTCAAACCCAGAGTGAATATAAGGTGTGTCGAATCAACTGATCAGGAGTTTTTTCTTGACATCGAATGAAAATGAGTTTATCTCGCACAAATCTATCAATGGCAACTCACTAGTCTTATTGGTGTCAAAGGTGTCGCTCCATGTCGACAACGGTTCCGTTCCATCCATATGTAGATATAGAAAGAGAAACCGCATCAGAAATGGATATGTTGGAACGTCATGATGAAATGATGGAAGGTAACCGTTGTCGACATGGAACGGCATACTTGAACCAAATATCTGTGAATCGATTGTCGCTGGAACGTTTTTGCTGAGAAAAATACACAAAATTTGTTTGGTCCTTGTCTCGAAAAGTAGATCTCATGACCTGCTGGACTATCTGATAAAGGTCCACACTGAACTGCTTCTACTAGTAATGGAGTGATCAGATCTTTGTTGTAAGATCTCAACTCGGTCTATCCAAAGATAGAAAGAGTTTTAGGGTTTGTAAATTAGGGATTCTAAAAGAAGGATTTAGGAACGCGGTGAGATTTAGGAACACGGTGAGATTTAGGAAATTAGGGTTTTAAGCCGGCGTTTCCGAGATGGAAGCCGGTAAAAAGAATGTTAAAGTCGCCGAAGAGAAGTTAGGTTAAAATCGGTGCTCTAAGATCTCTCAAGCACAAAGTAGTAAGAAAAGCGTCAAATATTATTGATCCATGATGTAACGCCCCTTTCCCATTCTCCGATGACCGTCGAGCTGACCGGTCAACAATCAAACAAGAACATGACCGATCGAACCCGAGCAAGTCGAACAGGAAAAGTTCGTCACAGGACGAAGCCAGAGACAGATCGGTTTGAGACAAAGGCTCGCACCAACCCAACTCCGACTCCGCTATCCTCGCTTCCATAGCACAAGTCGGCCGTCTTGCACTACTTCTGCGAGTTGTGTCGGTTCGGACGAAACACAATATCAGGAAAGCATATTCATTTATGAGTAAATCAAACGTTCAGTACAATGTTTAATCGTCACTTTACAAATCATTTTCATCAATAAAGGATCAACACACAAATCAATACAAAAGTGGCGTCAAGCCGAACCGAAGGAAAACCCCAAAAACCATCGAATCAAAACCCCGCCACAAGCCATCCCGAAACTATACCGAGGACCTCCCGCGTCCATCGCTGCTTATCCTGAAAAACACAAAAAGAGTCTAATGAGCGATCTAAGATCACCCAGTGAATCGGCTCCCCACTAAGGCTTCTAATCCATCTATCAACTATAGATTCCCGCCCGAAACCCAAAATAACAATCAAGCAGAACAAAATAGCCGATCACGCACAACCACGTCGTGTCGAGCCCACACACAATCAATTGCCAAAAGAAAGAGAAGGCGATTAGAGGAAATCGGGAGCACTGCGGCACATGTCCCCGATTGAGACTCGATCTATCTACCGCGCAACACCAACTACACCAAAACACAACGCTGGGCCCCTACGATCTTGGTGACTTCCACGGGTTTCTACAGCTACCGATATGGTAACTAACCCACGACTCCTAGCCGTCTACACAACGACTAGGACACCGTTCTCTGTCCATCGATACGCGGTGACTCTGACTACCCCTAGATAGCCCGAGTTTCCATGCAGTCCGGCCCTAGGACATGACCCCGTATTCTCCGGACCACACACCTACAGACGTCACTCCATAGGTTAACACCATAACCAGAATCACCACGGTCCGGTTAGGTAACTACCCGAGGATCCTATCGGGTCGGAAGTACCAGAACGTAATCAAATACCTAGACTTGCGGGATCTAACGCACCCTAGAGTCCTAGTGCAGAAATGTAAACACGCAGACTCGCTTGGACTCTAGCAATCAATCTCAATCAATAGCAACAATCAACCCCGCATCCCGCAAGTCAACTCACTCACACCACCGCTCTGACTCAGCACCGTACTGAGCCAGCACCACCACTTAACCGGTCCCATGACCGAGTTAAGTAACAACAAGGATCGCTCGGCCCAACACCGAGACAATCTAAAGGCCTGCACAAAAGTCAATCACAACCACACAACAGACAACCACGCAATCAACACACAACAACACACAACAGGCCTATTAGGGTTTCTATCGTCTTTTAACCAATTCACGCCCGCTACCTTGGGTTAGCCGCTTGCTGACCCGTAGACGGTTCTCCAATCACAATACTTATCTTTAATTAACCACTCCTAATCATCTTTTAATAACTCTTCGTGTTGGATAGTGTCCTGAAATCACACTTGTACTCACTCCTGTGATAGTTGTGTGTCGAGATCAGACATTCGTATAATACTGGGTGTCTGCAATGCTTTGCTAGAAGCCTCTTGCAATCTGTAGGTCGTGGACTTACTGCCAGTATTATATGATCCTATAGGGTCACACACCTAAGCGAACTGGAAGCTACGACATGGGAATGATCATTGTGGCAATGATCATATTATGTGTATTGAAATACACATAAGATTCGATTTAATGGTGTTGTGTCGATCGACACAGCTTGTGTGTCGGTCGACACAGTTCGGTTTTTCCGAACAAGTTTTTCGGGTTATGGCTTAATTGAGTCTGGCCCGTTAAGCAAGTTTAGGTTGAATAAACTCGTTTTAGTTCGACCTAAACGAAGCAGCCGTCAAGTTTTCAAGTGAGAAACACTAGACACACCAGAGAGTATCGATCCCGTTGATCCGGCACTAGCATCCCGTTTCCAGTGAAGCGTGCGTGTGTATCTGGTAGAGGCAAGGCGTTTGTGTTGCTCCACTGATCTCGTTCACCATCTCAATTCCGCTGCCAGAAAGGTAAGAACGAGGTTGGTTTTCATTCAATATATCAAACCCTAGATCCATAGGGATCCAACAGTGGTATCAGAGCATGTTAGGGTTTAGCTATTGAATATGATGCAAATTAATTCGAATCCTGATGTTGTTGAATTGATTTTTGCATGTTCAAATCGTGTTTTCAAGTTATATTCTCGGTTTTGTTCTGTTTGAAAAGACGAAGAATTGATGAAAACGCACTGTGTCGATCGACACAAAGCGTGTGTCGGTCGACACGCCGCGGCTGAACGCGTTAAAATTTTAGGGTTATCGCAGGGTGTCGATCGACACAAAGCGTGTGTCGGTCGACACAGAGCGAAAATCCGTAAATAATTTTAGGGTTTCGATCTGAGATCGAATACCCGTATTCCTGCTGCGTCGATCGATACACTGGGTGTGTCGGTCGACACAGGCAAAGAAGGTTGATAGACCGGTTCAATTGGATTGAACAGGTTGGATCGCTCGGTTAATTTTGATTAACCAAATTGGTTCTGGTTTGGTCATATCGATCGACACACAGTGTGTGACGATCGACATGGACCATTAAACCGAACTGGTTCAATTGGATTGAATCGGTTATGTAAATTCGATTCGGTTAGACCGGTTATCGAAGAGCGGTTTAAATTTGATTGCATCGATCGATACCAATGGCTGGCGTCGATCGATACAATGCTCGCAGACATGCTAGTTGGACTACATATTTGCATATACCAGAACAATTTAATCCTAAAAGTTGTAGATGAATCTAAACTAAATAAACTGAATGTTTTAAATAAATAAATAAATCCTTGAATGTATATTGGATATGCATCAAGATAAATCGGTTCTTTTCCTCAACTAAATATCAAGTGATCTTGATGTCTTGCCCGATCTTGTCTACTGTCAAGACTCGTGTCGCTGATTGGATAGTCTTGGAGTCCTTGGTATCCACAGCTACATGAGTAAGGCAGGTGATCATTGATAGACTTGCAGTGCGACTGTCAATGATCACAAGACCGAAGAGATTGGTTTACTTGACTGGGCCATCAGAAGTTCTGGGCCCAGAGACATCGGAGTGGATATGACATGGATTGTCTTACCTCGACCAAGAGTTGTACTGGGTACAATTAGCAATGATTTGCTTACCTGGATGACTAAATTTTGGGTGATGGCGAGTCGTCCACTCGAATTTTGGTGATCTGAGGATCTTGGTTCATTGTATTTATATGAGGAAACATAGTTATGAATACAATGCGAGTTTTCTTATTAGATAAGATTTCTCATTTCCTTGAGCATTATAACTAAAACCTTTACCTCTTTTAATTGCAGCTATGTCTGTCTCAAATCACATCAACACTTTCTCACTAAGATCCGTCCTTGAGAAGGACAAGTTAAATGGATCTAATTTCTTGGAATGGTATCGGAACCTAAGAATAGTTCTCAGGCAAGAGAACAAGGAATATGTCCTTGAAAGAATTCTCACCGAGAGGCCACGTTCCAATGCTCCGCAGACAGAAAAGAATGCTTGGGATAAGCATTCAGCGGATGTCAAATATGTTACTTGTCTAATGCTGGTGACCATGAACTCTGAGCTGCAGAAGCAATATGAGAACGTGTTGTCACCCATTGAGATGATTAACAGCCTGAAAGCTTTGTTTCAGGAGCAAGCTCGCACAGAGAGATACCAGACGGTTAAATCTCTCATGGATTGCAAGCTGGCTAAGGACAGTCCAGTAAGTCCTCATGTCCTTAAAATGATGGGTTACATTGATAACCTGGGGAAACTGGACTGTGCCATTAGCCAGGAGCTGGCCACTGACATGATTTTGCAGTCATTGCCGTCGTGTTTTGATCAGTTCATTATGAACTACAACATGCAAAACATGACTAAGACATTGACTGAGTTGCACAGTATGCTGAAGACAGCAGAACCAAATCTCAAGAAGGCTACTCCCAGTGTCCTGATGGTACAAGGGGGTAAAGGTTTAAGAAACCTAAGAAGGATAAGGGAAAGGCCCAGGTTGTCGAGACTGAAAGTCAAGACAAGCCCAAGCCCAAGCCCAAATCCGGGCCTTCTGCCGAGGATAAGTGCAACTACTGCAAGCAGTTGGGGCATTGGAAAAGAGACTGCAAGAAGTTCAAGGAAGATTACAAGAAGCTGAAGAAGACGTATGATGCGTCTGACTCAGGTATTTATGTTATCGAACTTATTGTTATATCTTCTAGTTCTACTTCGTGGGTATTGGATACCGGCTGCGGTGCTCACATTTGTACTGATGTGCAGGCACTAAGAAACAGTAGAACGCTGAAGAAAGGACAAGTGGAGCTACGAGTCGGGAATGGAGCTAAGGTTTCTGCACTGGCCGTAGGCACCTATGAATTGTCTTTACCTTCGGGCATGATTTTAGCTTTGAATAATTGCTACTTTGTACCTGCGATAAGCAGAAACATAATTTCAGTTTCCGTTTTGGATTTGGAAGGTTTTGATTTTGCTGTTAAGAATAAAGTTTGTTCTTTTAATCGTGATGGTACATTTTATGGTAGCGCCCCATTAGAAAATGGGTTATATGTTTTAAATCAAGAAATGCCTGTCTTTAACATAAATACAAAGCGGTTTAAGTCAAATGACGAAAACCCGACTTTCTTATGGCATTGTCGTTTGGGCCATATCAATGAGAAACGCATCCAAAGGCTCCATCGAAATGGGCTTCTGGGCTCATTTGATTTTGAATCATGTGAGAAATGCGAATCTTGCTTGGTGGGCAAAATGGCTAGAGCCCCTTTCAACAAACCAAATGAAAGGGCCAGTGACTTGTTGGGCCTTGTTCATACTGATGTATGTGGGCCGATGAGTACTGTTGCCAGAGGAAATTACAAGTACTTCATTACCTTCACTGATGATTTCAGTAGGTATGGCTATGTCTACTTGATGAGACATAAGTCAGAATCCTTTGATAGATTCAAGGAATTCAAGAATGAAGTACAGAACCAACTTGGCAAAAGTATCAAAATTCTGCGATCGGATCGCGGAGGAGAATACTTAAGCCAAGAGTTCAGCGACTATCTGAGCGAGTGTGGAATTGTTTCACAACTCACTCCTCCTGGAACACCTCAATGGAATGGAGTGTCAGAGAGGAGAAATCGAACCTTATTAGATATGGTTCGGTCTATGATGAGTCATACTAATCTTCCATTATCCTTTTGGGGATACGCTCTAGAAACGTCTGCGTTTACACTAAATAGGGTGCCATCTAAATCGGTGGATAAGACACCACATGAATTGTGGACTGGGAAAATTCCTAATATGTCTTTCCTGAGGATTTGGGGTTGTGAAGCTTATGTCAAACGTTTAATCTCTGACAAGCTTGCACCCAAATCAGATAAATGCTACTTCGTTGGTTATCCTAGGGAAACCAAGGCATACTACTTTTACAACCAATCTGAGAACAAAGTATTTGTTGCTCGAGACTGTTCTTTTCTTGAGAGGGAGTTTCTCTCTAAGAAAAACAGTGGGAGTAAAGTACATCTTGAAGAAATTCAAGATGCACAGGAAACTGCTCAACCTGTTGAGGAAGAGCAGCAGTTGGATCCACAAAGTTCTGTGGAACCGGCGCCTGTGGAGCCTGAAGTTCGCAGATCCGGAAGGATCCGTCACGAACCCGAGAGATACTATGGATTTCTTGTAACCAATTCAAATGATCTGATGATCATTGAAGGTGACGAACCAGCGACCTTTGCGGAAGCAATGATGGGCCCGGACTCCGAAAAGTGGCTTGGAGCCTCTAAATCCGAAATGACATCCATGTCAGAAAACCAAGTATGGTCCTTGGTCGATTTACCTAGTGGTGTAAAAGCCATTGAGTGTAAATGGATCTTCAAGAAGAAGATTGACGTGGATGGCAATGTACAGATTTACAAAGCGAGATTGGTGGCTAAAGGTTTCAAACAAATTCATGGTATTAACTATGATGAAACCTATTCCCCAGTAGCTATGCTTAAATCTATTCGGATTCTTCTAGCGATTGCTGCTCATTATGATTATGAGATTTGGCAGATGGATGTCAAAACCGCATTCCTGAATGGTATTCTGGAAGAGGATGTGTACATGACACAGCCTGAAGGTTTTGTCGATCCTAAAAACGATGGAAAGGTATGCAAACTTCATAAATCCATTTATGGATTGAAGCAAGCATCACGGAGTTGGAATCTTCGTTTTGATGAAGCAGTAAAACAATTCGGTTTCATCAAGAACGAAGAGGAAGCATGTGTATACAAGAAGACTAGTGGGAGCAAAATTGCGTTTCTTGTACTGTATGTCGATGACATACTTCTCCTCGGTAATGACGTTCCGTTGCTTCAGTCTATCAAGACTTGGCTTGGAAGTTGTTTTTCCATGAAAGACATGGGAGAAGCCGCGTACATTCTTGGAATCAGAATCTACAGAGATAGAACTAACAAGCTGATTGGATTGTGCCAGGACACTTATATTGATAAGGTGTTGCACAGATTCAAGATGCAAGATTCCAAGAAGGGCTTCATTCCAATGTCTCATGGCATGAGTCTCAGCAAGAAGCAGTGTCCGGCGACATCTGCTGAGCGAGAACGCATGAATAGGATTCCTTATGCTTCTGCAATAGGATCTATCATGTATGCCATGCTCTGCACTCGTCCAGATGTAGCTTACGCGTTAAGCATGACGAGCATATACCAATCTGATCCAGGTGAGGAACACTGGACAACTGTCAAGAATATTCTCAAGTATTTGAGACATACTAAGGATAAATTCCTTGTGTATGGAGGAAGTGATGAACTTGTGGTGAATGGATTCACTGATGCGAGTTTTCAGACAGACAGAGACGATTTCCGATCACAATCTGGATTTGTCTTCTGTCTAAATGGCGGTGCGGTGAGCTGAAAGAGCTCTAAGCAGAATACCGTAGCTGATTCCACAACGGAAGCTGAATATGTTGCTGCTTCAGAAGCGGCAAAGGAAGCTGTTTGGATCAAGAAGTTCATGACTGAACTTGGTGTGGTTCCTAGTATCTTGGAGCCACTGGATTTATTCTGCGATAACAATGGAGCCATTGCTCAGGCGAAAGAACCCAGGTCACACCAGAAGTCCAAACACGTTGAGAGGAAATATCATTTGATTCGTGATATTGTCAATAGAGGTGATGTAAAGATCAGCCGAGTTCCGACAGATGAGAACGTCGCTGATCCTCTGACCAAGTCACTCCCAAGGCCTAAGCATGAGAGTCATACGACTGCTGTAGGCATTAGAGATCTTATGATGTAATCTTGATTCTAGTGGGAGTTTTTGGTTATATTTTAAGTTATAATAAGACGCTCTTGTAAACATTCTTTGGAAGTGTTTCAATGAAATTTGATTTCAACATTATTTATATTGTGATCTAAATAATGGTCCCAAATAAGTTTATGACATATTATAGGTCATCAAGTTGAGGACTTGATCATGAAACCCTATAAGTTAATGAATTATTTTGTCCCTAGTCGAGGTTGTAGAATTGGGACACTAACAACCGGTAGAGACTAGATTGTGAGGTGACTGTTGGCTAAGTTTCATTGGAGCCAATGATATGATTATCGCAGTCAGTCACATAGATATATGTTAGTGAACATATGATCGGACATGACCCGCTAATGAGAAGTCTGCAAGATAGTTATATATGTGTCATAAGAGATTCTCATTACGACTATAGAGTATAGTCCTTAGACCTGAGTTCATCATGCTTTCTTGCATATGAATTGGTACACTTTGACCTTGTCAAACGTCGACCCGTAACTGGCGACTATAACGGCACTGTTCGGGTGTATCATGAAGTACGCGTTGAAACAGGGATGGAACAAGATGGAATTTGTCCCTCCTGTATAACGGGAGATAAGTATCTCAGGGCCTATCGAAGATTGAATACTGAGAAAATGTGTGGCCGCACTCAAACGAACTGTAGTTCAGTTGTTTGTAATGTTCAGTATGAGATCAGGAGTTCGATAAACACGATGTTGGCTAAATAAGGATGACACTAATCTTGCCTTATGCCAAATCGAGATATAGAGACAAAAGGATTATAGGAATTGGTGATTCCAGTACAAGTGGGAGATTGTTGGGATAGTGTCCTGAAATCACACTTGTACTCACTCCTGTGATAGTTGTGTGTCGAGATCAGACATTCGTATAATACTGGGTGTCTGCAATGCTTTGCTAGAAGCCTCTTGCAATCTGTAGGTCGTGGACTTACTGCCAGTATTATATGATCCTATAGGGTCACACACCTAAGCGAACTGGAAGCTACGACATGGGAATGATCATTGTGGCAATGATCATATTATGTGTATTGAAATACACATAAGATTCGATTTAATGGTGTTGTGTCGATCGACACAGCTTGTGTGTCGGTCGACACAGTTCGGTTTTTCCGAACAAGTTTTTCGGGTTATGGCTTAATTGAGTCTGGCCCGTTAAGCAAGTTTAGGTTGAATAAACTCGTTTTAGTTCGACCTAAACGAAGCAGCCGTCAAGTTTTCAAGTGAGAAACACTAGACACACCAGAGAGTATCGATCCCGTTGATCCGGCACAAGCATCCCGTTTCCAGTGAAGCGTGCGTGTGTATCTGGTAGAGGCAAGGCGTTTGTGTTGCTCCAATGATCTCGTTCACCATCTCAATTCCGCTGCTAGAAAGGTAAGAACGAGGTTGGTTTTCATTCAATATATCAAACCCTAGATCCATAGGGATCCAACACTTCGATCCGTCGGTTTAGAGCTAGTAGCTTACTAAACTCCCAGACGTCTCATCATTCCTTACTTAATTCATTTAACTCGGGAAACTCCGATACCGTTCCATACTCTATACGCGTGTTCAAGGTTAAACCGTATTTTAACTCGTCTTAATTCCCGTATATAGATTCATTTATTATCGTCCCTTACTTACATATATATGCATATACGGTCCTACTCATGCCACGACTATATGAATGCATCACGCAATGTTACTATCAATCTAACGGCAATCAACAAGTTTAATCCGTTTAACACTAACATGCTTCTTTAACCCTAGCCGGTTTAATATCAATTCAATCAATCATTCAATTCACAATTCAATTCGGTTTAACACGATCGGGTATGCATTCCAATCTCTACGGTTTCCCATTTATCGATCTATATGAATGTTACGGTGTTTGAGCCGACTCACAGTGATTTCACGGAATGAACGGCACGGATGCGGATACGGTTCCCGAGACCCCGAACAAACCCGAATCTTCCCGAATACCCGAACACGAACTCCCGAACACCCCGAACCACCGGATAACCGTCAAACCGAGCGTTGAAAGGCTTGTTTTCCGGCGTTGACCGCGTTGACCGGCGGCGTTGACCTGCGTTGACCGGTTGACCGTTGACCGTTGACTTTGACCCGCTTGACCGTTGACCGCCTCCAGTTTACCCCTTGACCCACTGAACCACCAAATCGAACCGAACCAGCTCCAATCCAACTGGTTTAGTTAAACCGGTTAGGTCAACCGTTGACCGGCGTTGACCGTGGCTTAACCGGTTTGACTAGACCGGTTTACCAACTGAACCAAGACCAAACTGACTCCAATGCATCCCCATTTCACCCATGAAGAATCGCTGAAGATTTGACAGCGGAAGAGGCTTCTCCGGCGGCTACTCCGGCGTTGACCGCGGCGGCTCCGGCATTGACCGCGGCGGCTCCGGCGTTGACCGCGGCGGCGGCGACTTTTCCGGCGACTTCTCACGGTGAACCACACACCAATCCACTCCTCTTGATGAGATCTATCCCCCCATGGCCTTGAAATCTTGAAATAAGTTGAGGATAGAGAGAGATACCAAGAACCCTAAACCGCGGCTGCTTCTCTCCTATTTTCCGGCGAGCTCCGGTGACTTCTGACGACGGCGGCCGGCTGAAACTTGAAGAGGAGATCAAGATGAAGCTACTGGTCTTGGAAGCACCGGATTTGAGCTTAAGATGAAGAAGTTATGGCTTTGCTTGTGCACCAAGTAATGAAGAACACCTTGAGTTTTTGGGAAGAACACCTTGAAGATGCATGAACTGGTTGAGCTTCTGGAGTTGAGAGATGAATCTGATGATTCTGGTAGAGAGAAGAGAGCTCGAGAGTGTAGAGAGAGAGAGAGAGTGGCTTGGGAGAGTGAACTTGATGTGATACAAAGTATTTCCCTTTAGGTGCATGAACCCTTTTTGGTGCATTGCATGCACAAGGGTTGGGTGGTGCCTGCAGGGAGAAGACACTTGTCCTCCAGGTAAGTGGTTGAGTCAACTAATCCAGCCATTAAGCCCTTAACCTCCTCTTAATCCCCTTAATCACATGTATTTGGTTTGCTTGATTTCCCCGATAATTGTTTTAGTAAATAGTAGATGATTCCCATAAATCCCCAAACCTTCATAATCTGATTCTCCTTTCTTTTAGATGAATTTGGCAATTTGAATCACCTCGTTTGGAGTTTCCTAGCTCCCGTTATGATTTTCCGAAGTTTTCCCGGTTTAACTCGGTTTTCACCCGAAACTCCGAAAAATGCATTTCTGCTCCGTTTCTTCGAATTCTGATCTTGTAAATGTTCTTTATGATTAATAAAGAGAACATTTGGCCCGTCTCGTCTTCCGTCTCGAACTTTGGCAAAATTACCATTTTGCCCCTGGGTTAGGCAAAATTACAATTTTGCCCCTGATGACTTTTATTCTGCCCGTTGACCGTATTTTTGGATACGGGGTATCACACATGAGGTCCCTTTTATAAGGGTACAAGTCGGTTTACAAATAAGGAAAATAGAAAATAAATATTAAGATTTCCTAATATCCCGACTTTATCGAGATATGGAATATTTCCATATCATCGATGTGGTCAAGCGCCGCCTTAATCTTCTTTATTTTACACCTTCCAAAACCCTAATGTAGGCCGGTTGCCCTAAGTCCGGTTTAACCTAAGTTTTTCCGTCTTGGGCCCTTTCACCGACTTTCCATTTTGGGCCGACCTTTAATCATGAATAGGCCTTTTTAGGAAAGTGCTAAACTTGACTCCAACAATAAGCCCCCCCCCAGTGTGGCGACTTGAATTCAAGTCGTCATTACGAGGAGTTAACCTATGGTTTGAGAAATGATTTTGTGGACCCATATTTTTCATCTGGCGAGCTCTTATTTTTGTTCAGGCCCATGTCCTTATTGGGTTGATTCGGCTTAACTTTAACCAGCGGTAAATCGAACGACCAACTTCAAACCGATGATGATCCAACGAAACCAGAATTGATTCTCGGTCCAATTGCCGGGTAGATGCGAAATGCGAGGCGTCGTCTAGGTAATGGTGTGGCTCGATCTCTGCGCCGTCATTTTCATTATAAGTAGTCCCTCTCTACCTCGTGCTTCCTCATTTCTCTCGAGTGAAGAAATTCTGAAAGGTAAATCTCTCTCTTTGATATTTATTTTCCGGTAAGTGCTCAGCCGCTGCTCCGCCGTAGATTTTATAGGTTTTTAGATCAATCTTCGTTTGTTTTTTGCGTTCTTCGTCCGTTCTTCAGTAAATTATGACTTTGATCCGTTGTTCGGTAAATAAAGACAAAGAGGTTGTTACTGTTTCATCTGCGGATGATTCGTCAAGTCGTCAGTCTGCCTCTGCTCCGACGTCTTCAAGTGTTTCATCCTACTTGAAGAGTCATCCTGTTCATTTTGAGATCGAAGAACTTTGCCGTAGGCGTGAGGCATCCCGTCGAACCGATGCAGACGAGACCTCAGGCCGGGAAGATTTGACGACCCCTCGGTTGCGGGATTCCGATAATGATGAAGACGGCACTGATATTTGTCAAGACGGTCCTGATGAGAATGTCCCTGTTGTATTGCCGGTAGAACCTAGCAATGTGTTTGATAACGTCTTCCAGACCAGGTCTAATGCGACATCGGTTAGATCTATGCTTCGAGACTGTGGAGCGGACCCAAAAATCAGAGTCGTCATTCCTTTTCCGCTCGACCGTCCTTGGAGTCCTCCACCGGGGTATATGACCCTCTATGAGTCATATTTTATCAACACCGACACTGGAGGTTCCCGTTGCTGGTTCCCACTGCCTGACTTGTTGATTTCATATTGCCATCGTCGTGAAATTTCCATTTCCCAACTCTCAGCAGTTGCAGTTCGCCATATGGTCGGCCTTTTAGTATTGGGAGCTGAGGCCGGTATTACCGTAACCGCGCAAATCTTCGAGGAGATGACGTCGATTAACCGCATGAAGGCTACTAGCCCAGAGTGTTTTGCGGTTAAGTTCAAAAGTGGCAACCGCATTCTGACAGATGCGCCCAAGAAAATCAACAATTGGCAACGGTCCTATTTTTTTGTTGAATTGTCTTCCTTAGTCGTTCCTGACGAACATAGGGAGCTTATCAGGACGTCTTGGAATACTGATTATGGTAGATATCGTCCCAATTTTTCTTATCTTTTGAACATGGTCAATTTACTTAATTCCTTTTTGTCTTTGCAGTGGATCACCCTTTTCTGAAGCCGTATCCCGACAACTACTTCCCTATCCTTCAGCAGATTCAGGCTTTGGGTTTGCGCAAGTGGAAAGACCTTACTCGTGATCGTATCAACAAGTTCTTACCGCGGATCTCTGCAGGTTTGTCTACCGCTTTATGGTGGTTTTATTTTTGTTGGTTCTGACTTTTGTTGATCCAGCTAAGTGGGACACCAAGACGAAGGTTTCTCCTGAACAGTTAGTGAAGCCAAGGAAGATGGGAAAGGTGAAGAAGATCGTGTCGGTTGACTATTCCCAAAAGATATCGTCCAATCCTTCCTCGAGCGAACCGTCGAAGGAAAAGGCTTTACCTTCTCAGGATGGCGGTAAAGTGGCGACTGATGTTGCAGAGAAGTCGGCCGCTCATCCTGTTTCCACTGAGCCGATTATGGCGGCTCCACCAATCAAGGCGTCGGCCAAACCTCTATCCAAGAAGAGAGTGGCTGAAGGAAGGTCGGATCAGGAGAATCCGACAAAGAAAATTGCCGCTGGAAACCAAGTCGTGAAAGAGGCTTCTGATCATCTTAACAAGGACAAGGATGCCGACAAGCCTAAGAATCCTTGGCAGCGTTTTTATGAAGATGTCGGGGAGGTTGCCAATGCTTCCGGCGTGCTGAAGCCGTTTGTAACCCGTAAGGAGCTGGTGCTTGCTCATCCTCGAGGCCCGTCGAAGACTGGGGCTATCCAGCCTTCGATTCATAATTTCGCTTTTCAGTATGAAAGCGAAGTTCCCCTTATCGACAATCCGCGGGCGTGTTTTAACATGCTGACCTGTGTGCGAGGAAACGATTTGGACTGGCCAAAAATCCAGGAGCTTCCTCATTCTGATGCCATTGTCAGCTTGAAGCAAGCCGAGGCGGCGGTAATTTTTATAATCTTTTGAAGATTTTATTTTACTCTTTTTGATCTAATTGACTTCCTTGTCTTTATAGATGATAGCGGCTTCCAACCGTGTGGCTCTTGAAAGTACTCATGCGGCCAAGAAATTTGCTGATGCCGTCACAAAGAGAGTTGGTCTTTTGAGGAAGGCGAAGGAGGAGAAGGAAGCGCTGGAGGCGAGGAATCTAGTCCTTGCAAACAAACTCCGTGATGTCGAAGAAAAACTTCGTGCAGCCGATGAGAAATCAAAGGCCGACCTTCTCGCGTTTCAGTCAGAGAGGAGGAAGCAACGGGAATCGTTCACCGACTTTATCAGGAAGGAGAGGGATCGTGTTGATGCGGTGGCGAGAGCCAAGGCGCAGATCCACTTCGACCTTTTCCAACAATACATAAAGGATCAGGAGATTGCGACTTCTCTCCAGATCGAATTCGGCCAGATTTCCGGTCTTAAGAAGTGTTTGCTGAAACTCAACGATGAAGGCGTCTCGATACCTCAATCGGTTCTGGACCAAGTCATAAATGACGAAGCCGCTGCTGATGCCAAGTTTGACAACCTGAATGTTGTGACCAAGGATGAATTGACTTTTGCTCTCTCACCGCTCCGACATCCTCTTTTGAACCTTTTTCGAGACTCCCCTCCTCGTACACCGAGAGGCATGAATGAGTTCGGTACCAACCTTGGAGTGATTCCCGAGGGAGTTCCGGCTGATCTCGTCGAGTCTGTCCGCTCAGAGGTCGCGGCCTTAGATGATGTTCATAAGTCACAGGAAGAGGTTGCCGGGAAGGTTAACGAACCTGAGAAGTCGCTAACTAGGGCTGACTAATCGCGCGTTTCTGTCCTTTTTCTGTAATATCTTATTTTGTAAACTCTTTATTCCAACTCATGTTTGGCTTTGTAGACCTTAATCTTTTGTTTAAACAATAATTTATTTTAAGTTTGCTTTAAGCCCCTGATAGTGATTTGAATCAATCTATCTTTTAAAGCTTATTTGTTTAAACCTACTCAAATTACTGTCGAACCAAATGTAGATTTTCGGCGTATGATCAAGTCTTGCTATTGCATTTAAGCTTATAGCGACTTTTATCACGAAATCGCGTCACCATGTGTAGCGACTTATGAGTTCAATGGAGTCGGACTATTCCTGTTTTAAACTCATCTTTTGACAGTTTAATCGGATAGCGGCTTCAGTTTGTGTTGAGTCGTACTAATCTTGTATTTAAGCTGTTTTTTGGCGAGTCTAGCCGGTTTCGTGACTTGGAATATGTGTTCGTAATCATGTCGAAACTTTTTCGTGTCCAAACTCGTTGTCAAAGCTCAATCAATTTAGTGACTTGCCGTAAGGCGGTTTGCGAGGCTTATAGATGCTCGGCTTTATTTTAAGGGTAGGAGAATGTGCGGGTCCTTTTTGCTCGACTTATTCGTTCTCCTATCACGAAAAATTTGCGGGACGGATCCCGGCTTTCCCTTACCGCGATGTGCACCTCGCGTGTAAGGAAGATCTTGCCCCTGGCCAGGAGGCATGATGCTAATCGGTGCGAGTCGTTGCTCGTCTGCGAGTCATTTCCCGTCTCTGTGAGTTAGAACTCGGCTTTTTGCGAGTTAGAACTCGGCTTTTGCGAGTTAGAACTCGGCTTTTGCGAGTTAGAACTCGGCTTTTGCGAGTTAGAACTCGGCTTTTGCGAGTTAAACTCGGCTTTTGCGAGTTAGAACTCGGCTTTTGCGAGTTAGAACTCAGCTTTGTTAGTATCATTAAATATATTTAAATGTTAATGAAGGAACTTACCTGTTTTGGCTTTGCATAGCTTTCAAGACGGTAACTTATCTGAGAAAATGAGGATTTTATTAGATTTGTGACTGCGCCGGTAAAGGCTGCCTACGTATCTCCCGAGGGAGAATCAAGTCACTCGTAGTTCAATACATTTCATTTTTTTTTTTTTTTTTTTTTTTTGAGAAAGGAAACAGCCTTGCCGTCTTAGTGGTACTCCTTCAGGCTTGCCGAGTTCCAGGATCGAGGTAAAGCCTTGCCTTTCATTGACTCAAGCTCGTAGACTCCCGGTTTGACGACTTTTGTGACTTTGTAGGGTCCTTCCCATTTCGCCCCGAGTTTCCCTTCTCTCCACTCCTTGGTGTTTTCGTATACTTTGCGGAGGACGAAGTCGCCGACTTGAAAATGGCGTTCCTTGACTTTCTGGTTGTAGTACCGAGCTGCGAGCTGTTGGTAGTTTTGAATCCTGAGTAGGGCTCGATCCCGTTCTTCCTCTAGGGTGTCAAGAGCTTGGATTAACATCTTTTCATTGATCTCGGTATGGTGCGGCATGAGAGACCGGCGGAGAGTGTGAATGTTAGCTTCTGCTGGTACCATTGCTTCTACGCCAAAGGCTAACGAGAATGGCGTTGTGATACCCCGTAGCACAAAATATGGTCAACGGGCAGAAGAAAAGTCAATAGGGGTAAAATTGTAATTTTGCCAAACCTAGGGGCAAAATGGTAATTTTGCCAAAATTCGAGACGGAAGACGAGATGGGCCAAATGTTCTATTTTTACATCATAAAGAACATTTACAAGATCAGAATTCGAAGAAACGAAGCGGAAGTGCATTTTTCGGAGTGTCGGGTGAAAACCGAGCAAAACCGGGAATACTTCGGAAAATCATAACGGGAGCTAGGAAACTCCAAATGAGATGATTCAAATTGCTAAATTCATCTAAAAGCAAGGAGAATCAGATTATGGAGGTTTGGAGATTTATGGGAACTGCCAGATATTTTCTAAAACAATTATCGTGGAAAAAGACAAACCGAGCAAAAGTGTACAAACAAGCTAAGGGAAGGTTTATTGGGTTTGGGCCGGTGCTATTGGGCCTCAGTGGGCTTCAGACATTCACCAGAGACAGGTGTGAGCACCCCAGGTCGCCAGCTTTTGGGTGATAGGTGGCAACACCATATTTGGTGCATGAACCAAAAGGTTACATGCATGGAATCTTCACTATTCATCTCCTTTGGATCATTTGGTGCTCAGAACCTCTCACTCACTCACTCTCTCTGTCGAAACTCTCTCTTTTCTCTCCAGAAACATTCAACAAAAATCATCAAACTTCTTGAATCTTCAAGGAGTTCTTCATGTGTTCAAGATGTTATTTAAGACTTCTTGCACAAGAAAGTGCATAACTTTCTCATCCTAGACCCAAATCCATCTCTGCAAAGTCCAGTAGCTTCATCTTCTCCTCCTCTTCAAGTTCCAGCCAGCCGCCGTCGTCAGAAGTTGCCGGAGCTCGCCGGAAAACAGGAGAGAAGCAGCCGCGGTTTTAAGGGTTAGGGTTACTCTCTCTCTCTTCAGCTTCTTACAAGATTTCAAGGCTATGGGTGGATAGATCTCATCAAGAGGAGTGGTTTGGTGTGAAGTTGGCCGTCTGAAGTCGCCGGAAAAGCCACCTCCGCCGCGGTCAACGCCGGAGCCGCCGCGGTCAACGCCGGAGCCGCCGCGGTCAACGCCGGAATCCTCGCCGGAGAAGCTTTTTTCGCCGGCCAATCTTCAAGCGATTCTTCAGGGGTGTTCTTGCCATGCATAGGAATTGGTTTAGCCTTGGTTGGGTGGGTGAACCGGTCTAGTCAAACCGGTTAAGTCTCGGTCAACGCCGGTCAACGGTTTGACCTAACCGGTTTAACTAAACCGGATTGGTTTGGAGTGGTTTGGTTCGATTGGTGGTTCAATTGGTCAAGGAAGTAAACCGGAGTTGGTCAACGGTCAACCGGGTCAAAGTCAACGGTCAACGGTCAGCCGGTCAACGCCGGTCAACGCCACCGGTCAACGCGGTCAACGCCGGAAAACGAGCCGGTCAACGCTCGGTGGACGGTTGTTCAGTGGTTCGGGGTGTTCGTGACGTTTCGGAGTTCGTGTTCGTGTATTCGGAGGAGTTCGGGTTTAGTTCGGGTCTCGGGATTCTGTATCCGCATCCGTGACGTTCGTTCCGTTAAATCACTGTGAGTCGGCTCAAACACCGTAGAAGCATATAAAACGTAAATGGGAAACCGTAGAGATAGGATTGCATACCCGTTGAATTGAATTGAATTGATTGATTGGATTGGTTGAATTAACGGTAAACCGGCTAGGGTTAAAGAAGCATGTTAGACTTTAAACGGATTAAACCTGATTGTGTGCTGTTAGGTTGATAGCGTTGTTGTGTGGTGCATTCATATAGTCGTGGCATGAGTAGGACTATATATGCATATATACGTAAGTAAAGGACGGTATTAATGAACATATACACGGGAATTAAGACGAGTTAAAATACGGAGTAGAACCTGAACAAACGTATAGAGTATGGAACGGTATTGGGTTTTCCCGAGATGAACGAACTAAGTAATGAACGATGAGACGTCGGGGAGTTTGGCAAGCGGCTAACTCTAAACCGACGGATCGAGGAGTTATTAAAAGATGATTAGGGTTGATTGGAAAATGAGAAGTGTTATGGTTATGGAACCGTCTACGGGTTAACAAGCGGTTAACCCAAGGTAGCGGGCGTGAAGCGGTTAAAAGATGATAGAAACCCTAATAGTCCTGTTGTGTGTGGTTGTGAGTCTACTTCGGTGTTGGGCCGAGTAGACTGCTGAAGTGCGTGTTTGTGTGGTGTTGTGTGTTCGTGGTTGATGTTTCTGTGCAGGCCTTTAGATCGCCTCGGTTTTGAGCCGAGCGATCCTCGTTGTTGCTTAACTCGGTCTCGGGACCGGTTAAGTGGTGGTGCTGACTCGGTACGGTGCCGAGTCAGAGCGGTGGTGTGTGTGAGTGACTTGCGGGATGCGGGGTTGAGTTGTTGTGGTGGTTGATTGTGATTGATTGCTAGAGTCCAAGCAAGTCTGCGTGTTTACATTTCTGCACTAGGACTCTAGGGTGCGTTAGATCCCGCAAGTCTAGGTGTGTGATTACGTGCTGGTACTTCCATCCCGATTGGATCCTCGGGAGTTGATAACCGGCCAGTGAATGCTGGCAGGTGCGAACCTATGGAGTGACGTCTGTAGGGTGTAGTCCGGAGAATACGGGGTCGCGTCCTAGGGCCGGATTGCATGGAAGCTCGGGCTATCTAGGGGTAGTCAGAGTCACCGCGTATCGATGGACAGAGAACGGTGTCCTAGTCGTTGTGTGGACGGCTAGGAGTCGCGTGGGTTAGTTGCCATATCGGTAACAGTGGAAACCCTGGAAGTCACCAAGTTCGTAGGGGCCCAGCGTGTGTGTGATCGGGGTAGTTGGTATTGCGCGGTAGATAGATCGAGTCTCAATCGGGGACATGTGCCGCAGTGCTCCCGATTTCCTCTAATCGCCAATTCTTTCTTTTGGCATTTGATTGTGTGTGGGCTCGACACGACGTGGTAGAGCGTGATCGGCTATCTTGTTGATTGATTGTTATTTTGGGTTTCGGGCGGGGATCTATAGATGATAGATAGATCAGGAGCCGTAGTGGGGAGCCGATTCACTGGGTGATCTTAGATCGCTCATTAGACTCTTGTTGTGTTTTTCAGGTGTAGCAGCGACGGACGCGGGAGGTCCTCGGTGTAGAGTCGGGATTGCTTGTGGCGGGATTTGATTCGATAATTTTGGGGGTGTTTTATTCGGTTCGGCAGCTGCGCTATTTTGTGATTTGATTGGTTGTATATGTAATCGATGATTGTTTGTAAAAACTCGTTAAACGTTGTATTCAACGTTTGATTACCCAAAAATGAAATTGTTTTCCTGATATGAGGTTTTAGTCCGAACCGACACAACTCGTTGAAATAGTGCAAGTAGTACTGCTTGTGCTACGGATACGAGGATAGCGAAGTCGGGGATAGGTTGGTGCGAGCCTTTTGTCTCAAACCGATCCGTCTTTGGCTTCGTCCTGTGGCGAACTTTTCCTGTTCGACTTGCTCGGGTTCGATCGGTCATGTTCTTGTTTGATTGTTGACCGGTCAGCTCGGCGGTCAGCGGAGAATGGGAAAGGGGCGTTACAGAAAGGTGGTATCAGAGCATGGTTCTGCATGGGTTCGAAACATTTCATTTTTGGGTGTTTTCCGTGGTTTTATCGAGTCAAATTGTGTCATACCCAAGCATCCATTAGGAAACCGAGCCGCGTCCGTACATCCGGGGTTGGGATGGGGTAGAGAATTTGTATTATGCGTACTAATTTTTATTTGTGGTTTGTGATTGCAGACAGCAGCAGAGCGTCCTTGGACGGTGTGTGTGGGTGCGTGCAGCGGGTGTGTGAGATTATCGTGAGCAGTATGGGTGAGAGACGGATGACTCGAGCAGAGTACCAGGAGTTGGTAGACCAGCATCAGGCAGGTCTGAGGATAGGACCGCAGGGTCAGTCGCAGGGTTCGCGAGTGTCAGGTCGGCCGCCAGTTGTTCCCCGTGTGTATCAGGGGGCGAGAGCAGCCGCAGCAGATTGGAGTCCCTTACCGGACCCGTTACCGCTTTCTCTACAGGATGATGCAGGTACCGCAGATCCGACTGCGGGAGTGACAGGGTATTTGGGATTCGTGGATTACGGGTTGCCATCGTTTCCACCTCAGTTAGAGGCACCTACAGTGCCAGCAGAGATGCAGCTTGAGGCTCAGGATGTGCCATTACCTTTCAGTCTGCACGAGTCAGACTTTATTCCTTTTGGTGGAGGAGATTTTCAGGGGGACCAGATACACCCAGCCTTTGACATGGACCTAGACATGGAGCCATTGGACCCGGAGCAGCATGCGCAGTGGGCGCAGCGGATGGAAGAGCAGGTGGCGATATTAGCAGACGTGTTGGAGCAGCATGTTGGGCCGCATCACCAGTCACCCGATGAGGCTGAGCCACGCTCAGAGAGAGGATCGACCGCAGGAGTAGCACCGATGTCGACGACGGGGTCGGGCACGCAGTTCGAGTCAGTCACATCTCCAGAGGCGCCACCGACCGAGCCAGATGTACCGCCGGAGATGCCATTCGCAGACACGCCAGAGTCCGTGCCTCAGATGCCAGTGTACCAGACGTGTAGCGCTTGCGGAGTTCGGGGTTTCCACATGCTTTGGTGCCCGCGACCTGTCGACCCGCCGTACCATGAGCCATATCAGCCAGTGCCGTGTCCATCTTATTGCCAGGTATGCGGTATGGATGGTCATCTTGCACCTATTTGTCCAGTCGTGGGACCCGGACCGCGTATGTTAGACGCAGAGCCGTATCGTGCCCCATTGCCAGAGGAGTATCGCCCAGGACCGAGCCGCCGAGACGCTGCGCTCATTCGGCAGCCAGTTCTTCAGCAGCCAGCTGCGCAGTTACCTGTAGCGCAGCCACCGTTGGTGCAGCCACCGAGATTATCGAGGTCATGTAGGAGGTGTGGAGACGAGGAACACATAGCATCCACTTTTTCCCGTCGGTCCACTTTTCGTCGGTCCCGATCAGCGCCCGTTAGGTGTCAGATTTGTGGAGGTCGGGGGCATCGAGCAGCAGATTGTTTGCAGGAGCCTTCTTCGGGATCAGTTTCTTCTTGTCAGTTGTGTGGAGCGACAGACCACCAGGCGCCAGAGTGTTTCCGTGGGCCACGCCCAGCGCCCGTTCCGGTTTGCAAGATTTGCGGTCACAGGGGTCACGTAGCACAGCTATGTCCGATGGCGGAGCCGCAGTAGGTTGGACCACCGACCAGAGAGGCACACCCACCACACCCTCCCGGCGCGCCTGCCAGTGGTTACCGGCGCGAGCCGCGATGCCGGTTGTGTATGGCATTTCGGTCGTGCTGGGGCTGTTAGGGTTTGAGTAGTTAGGCCGGGTGAGTATGGGCTCTAACTATGTTGTTGTTTGTGTTTATCCAGATCGACGAATTTTCGTATGTTGTTGGAAACATCTCCAGGATATGGCGGTGCAGTTTGTGGGTTGGGTTGTTGATGACGGACATCGTATGGTTGTATTTCTGTTTCTCTATGTATTTCTATAAACCGCTAGACATGTGTATGTTGTTGTTTTTGGTGTATGTATGTGATGCAGATTGTTCACTTATCGTTATGACTTTCGTAGTAATTGTTTGCATGCGTGTGATGGTTTGTGATGCAAATGAATTACCACGTGAAGTCTGATGATGAGCGGAACTGATGACCGTTCATCATAACCTAAACCCAGACTGACGACATATCCGGAGCGATCTGATGATTGCTTGATTGCGTGTGGTAATTAGTTGTTTGCATTTAATTGCTTGTGTGGTTATCTAATGCTTGTGTGGTGCATTAGTTATTTTGGGTTGTGATTTTGTGTGTAGTGTAGCACTGTAAAAGTGCTAGTGTGGTGGCATGCTTAGCATGTGCGGAGTGTGAGTGGTGGTGGTAAGATATTGGTAGAATAGCTTAAATTCTATTTGCGATCGTTAGTTGTTGTGAATAGAGGCGTTAGAACCTTTTTGTTTAAGGTGTTGAGCTAACGTGAGAATGGTTGGAATCGACTATCGATTCGCGAGAGAGCGGAATTATAGAGTATAGTTACTTAATCATAGGTGACCATCGGGTACATGATTAACTAACTATATTTCTATGAGGAAGTGATATCGGGGATGGATTGGTTTGAATTCACCGCTCCAGTGAAAAATTGTTGTGTTGAATACAGGACGGAATGGACGATGCGATACGAATGCGAGACCGAACTCGAACCCGAAAGCGAGATGGGCTGAAAAGAAGCCGCGAGATGAGTTGACCCGGGAAGCGGAGCGGTCAGTGTGGAGTGTTAGTGGGAAATGTCAGTACCAAGCAGCGGAAAGAGTGAGGCGATTAGTGTGATATGTTAGCAGCAGTGGCCGTATGGGAACCGGAGTGAAGTGGTTAGCAAGAATGCGGTGAGAAGTTAGCAAGATCGAATTTAGAATCCGAGATGTGCGAGCGGGAAGAAATCGTGCCAGGGTTAGAGTGGGGTTATCAGAATGAGTGGAGATAAGGTCGTGTCAGAAGCAACGTAAAGATGTTAGTATGGGAAGTGGAAGTCGGAAAGCTGTCAAGATCGGAGGACAGATTCTTGAAGAGTGTCTCAGTAGAGACATATAAGTATCGTAAAAGACGGGAAAGACGAAGCGAAGTGGGGAAGTCAGAATGCGAGTCAAAGGCGTGAAAACAGCAAGAACAAGGTCGAGGCTGAGACAGATGGTCGAGGAAAGACGGTTAAGCGTGAAGCGCAGTGCGAGACAAGAAGCGAGAAGGGAACGGTTTATGGGAACAATGAGACAGAATGTTATGGGACATAAGGGTCGCCGTAAGGTCAGGTGTCAGTGGGATGCAGCAATGTTCAAGTAAGGAAGCGTTGGAAGGGATTACCGGACCAACCTACAGGAGTTGGAACCGATTCCAAGTCTGGTAGTGACGGAGAATTCGGGGACGAATTCCTGTAAGTGGGGAAGAATGTGATACCCCGTAGCACAAAATATGGTCAACGGGCAGAAGAAAAGTCAACAGGGGCAAAATTGTAATTTTGCCAAACCTAGGGGCAAAATGGTAATTTTGCCAAAATTCGAGACGGAAGACGAGATGGGCCAAATGTTCTATTTTTACATCATAAAGAACATTTAAAAGATCAGAATTCGAAGAAACGAAGCGGAAGTGCATTTTTCGGTGTGTCGGGTGAAAACCGAGCAAAACCGGGAATACTTCGGAAAATCATAACGGGAGCTAGGAAACTCCAAATGAGATGATTCAAATTGCTAAATTCATCTAAAAGCAAGTAGAATCAGATTATGGAGGTTTGGAGATTTATGGGAACAGCCAGATATTTTCTAAAACAATTATCGTGGAAAAAGACAAACCGAGCAAAAGTGTACAAACAAGCTAAGGGAAGGTTTATTGGGTTTGGGCCGGTGCTATTGGGCCTCAGTGGGCTTCAGACATTCACCAGAGACAGGTGTGAGCACCCCAGGTCGCCAGCTTTTGGGTGATAGGTGGCAACACCATATTTGGTGCATGAACCAAAAGGTTACATGCATGGAATCTTCACTATTCATCTCCTTTGGATCATTTGGTGCTCAGAACCTCTCACTCACTCACTCTCTCTGTCGAAACTCTCTCTTTTCTCTCCAGAAACATTCAACAAAAATCATCAAACCTCTTGAATCTTCAAGGAGTTCTTCATGTTTTCAAGATGTTATTTAAGACTTCTTGCACAAGAAAGTGCATAACTTTCTCATCCTAGACCCAAATCCATCTCTGCAAAGTCCAGTAGCTTCATCTTCTCCTCCTCTTCAAGTTCCAGCCAGCCGCCGTCGTCAGAAGTCGCCGGAGCTCGCCGGAAAACAGGAGAGAAGCAGCCGCGGTTTTAAGGGTTAGGGTTACTCTCTCTCTCTTCAGCTTCTTACAAGATTTCAAGGCTATGGGTGGATAGATATCATCAAGAGGAGTGGTTTGGTGTGAAGTTGGCCGTCTGAAGTCGCCGGAAAAGCCACCTCCGCCGCGGTCAACGCCGGAGCCGCCGCGGTCAACGCCGGAATCCTCGCCGGAGAAGCTTTTTTCGCCGGCCAATCTTCAAGCGATTCTTCAGGGGTGTTCTTGCCATGCATAGGAATTGGTTTAGCCTTGGTTGGGTGGGTGAACCGGTCTAGTCAAACCGGTTAAGTCTCGGTCAACGCCGGTCAACGGTTTGACCTAACCGGTTTAACTAAACCGGATTGGTTTGGAGTGGTTTGGTTCAATTGGTGGTTCAATTGGTCAAGGAAGTAAACCGGAGTTGGTCAACGGTCAACCGGGTCAAAGTCAACGGTCAACGGTCAGCCGGTCAACGCCGGTCAACGCCACCGGTCAACGCGGTCAACGCCGGAAAACGAGCCGGTCAACGCTCGGTGGACGGTTGTTCAGTGGTTCGGGGTGTTCGTGACGTTTCGGAGTTCGTGTTCGTGTATTCGGAGGAGTTCGGGTTTAGTTCGGGTCTCGGGATTCTGTATCCGCATCCGTGCCGTTCGTTCCGTCAAATCACTGTGAGTCGGCTCAAACACCGTAGAAGCATATAGAACGTAAATGGGAAACCGTAGAGATAGGATTGCATACTCGTTGAATTGAATTGAATTGATTGATTGGATTGGTTGAATTAACGGTAAACCGGCAAGGGTTAAAGAAGCATGTTAGACTTTAAACGGATTAAACCTGATTGTGTGCTGTTAGGTTGATAGCGTTGTTGTGTGGTGCATTCATATACTCGTGGCATGAGTAGGACTATATATGCATATATACGTAAGTAAAGAACGGTATTAATGAACATATATACGGGAATTAAGACGAGTTAAAATACGGAGTAGAACCTGAACAAACGTATAGAGTATGGAACGGTATTGGGTTTTCCCGAGATGAACGAACTAAGTAATGAACGATGAGACGTCGGGGAGTTTGGCAAGCGGCTAACTCTAAACCGACGGATCGAGGAGTTATTAAAAGATGATTAGGGTTGATTGGAAAATGAGAAGTGTTATGGTTATGGAACCGTCTACGGGTTAACAAGCGGTTAACCCAAGGTAGCGGGCGTGAAGCGGTTAAAAGATGATAGAAACCCTAATAGGCTTGTTGTGTGTGGTTGTGAGTCTACTTCGGTGTTGGGCCGAGTAGACTGCTGAAGTGCGTGTTTGTGTGGTGTTGTGTGTTCGTGGTTGATGTTTCTGTGCAGGCCTTTAGATCGCCTCGGTTTTGAGCCGAGCGATCCTCGTTGTTGCTTAACTCGGTCTCGGGACCGGTTAAGTGGTGGTGCTGACTCGGTACGGTGCCGAGTCAGAGCGGTGGTGTGTGTGAGTGACTTGCGGGATGCGGGGTTGAGTTGTTGTGGTGGTTGATTGTGATTGATTGCTAGAGTCCAAGCAAGTCTGCGTGTTTACATTTCTGCACTAGGACTCTAGGGTGCGTTAGATCCCGCAAGTCTAGGTGTGTGATTACGTGCTGGTACTTCCATCCCGATTGGATCCTCGGGAGTTGATAACCGGCCAGTGAATGCTGGCAGGTGCGAACCTATGGAGTGACGTCTGTAGGGTGTAGTCCGGAGAATACGGGGTCGCGTCCTAGGGCCGGATTGCATGGAAGCTCGGGCTATCTAGGGGTAGTCAGAGTCACCGCGTATCGATGGACAGAGAACGGTGTCCTAGTCGTTGTGTGGACGGCTAGGAGTCGCGTGGGTTAGTTGCCATATCGGTAACAGTGGAAACCCTGGAAGTCACCAAGTTCGTAGGTGTTGGAATTGTGTCCAGTAATCTCGGTACTGTCTCTAGAAAGTAAGAGTATGTCAATGATCAGACATAAGTCATATAATACTGGGGGTCATGATGGCTTGCTAGAGTCCGCTCATGATCTATAAGTCTTGGACTTATTGCCTTTATTATATGATCCCATATGGGTCACACGCCTAAGCTAACAGGAAAATGTGTAGGAACGGCTTAGCAGAAGTACGGTAAAAGTGCCAGGCATTTGTCGTACTTAGAGAGAGATTAATGGGTCTGATTAAATCCAAGGGATTTAATCAGATTGGTATTTGGGCCCAAAAGCCCAAAAGGGAAAGAGAAGGGTTTTATAAACTAAAACCCAAATCTCTTTCTCTCTAACCCTAGCCTCCCAGCCGCGCCTCTCTCTCTCTCCCTGCGCCAACTCTCTCTCTGTCTGCGCCTCCTCTTCCTTGGTCTAGCAGCCTCTGTTCCTGCTTGGTGTGCGTGTGTGAACCTCTGGAGGAGTTATCACTCGGTGGCTCTCTGATCTCTGACCTGTTCTCTCTTTCCGCTGCATAAACAGGTAAAAGGTGAGATCAACAAAGTTTCTATTCAAGAGAACCTAGATCTGCATGTTTAGGATGATCTGAATCTGAGAATTGAATCAGGATTAACCTAAACAATCCTTCAGTGGTATCAGAGCTATTGGTTCTGGTTTTTCTTGTTTAGATTCATGTTTAGGACTGTTTTTCTTGTTTAAAAGTGTTTTTGAATCAACTACTGATAAGAGAAATCACTTAAGCAACAAGGAATTGAAACCTAAACACATTTGAAATCGCAAAAACCAAGCTATATGACTCGGTTTTGCGATCGGCCGAGAGTTGGCTCGGGTGGACGGCGGGTCGAACGATCGATCGACCGGATCGGTTTTGACGCACGGACGGATCAAGGATCACGTCGCGTGGTCGATCCGATCAGCCGAGGATCGCACGATCGATCACGATCGGATCGTCGCGCCTCGTCCCGTCCGTCCCGATCGCGTCTCGGCCAAGGATCGTCCCGACCATCCTGTCCCGAGCGTCCCGAACGATGGTCCCGTCCGGCTGCCGTCTCGATCTCGGATCGATTGCGTGCGGCTTGACGGCTGACGTGATCGCGTGAAACTTACGATTAGGTCGTAATCGGTTAACGTGATCAATCGGTTCGGTTCAGTTTTAAGGTTCGGTTTAAAACTTGATTAAAATCAACGTCACGGTTTAATAAACAGATTTAATAATTTTATTAAATTCTGGTTAAACCGGGATAAGAAATCCAAAGTCGAAATATTGGATTTTGTGCCTAAACCAGGATTTTCTAATTTGATTTGGTTGGACCAAATAAATTGAGAAAATCCGGTTTAGTAAATAACCGGTTGACAATTGTGGTCATCGTAGTAATTAAAATTTGGTTAGACCAATTTTAATGAACCAGACCGGTTATGTCATTTAATTGGACAATTGGGTCATGTCTTGGACATGGACCAATTCTTGGGCCTCGGGCCAAGAAGTTAAAACAATTGGGCCAATTATATGAGTCTTTTCTTCAGATTAATTTAAAATTTATTTTATAAAATTTCATAAAGTCGATTTTAAATTAAAGTTTCCGAAATTTTGAAATTAGAAAGTTTCTTAAAATAGAAGTTTATAGATTTGCGGGTTTTGGATTTTAAGAAATTTCTAAAGTTAGAAAGTTTCCGTTTTTAGAAAGTTTCCAATTTTAGAAAGTTTCCAAAAATAGTAGGTTTCCAAAAATAAAAGTTTCCCAAAATAGTAATCTTCTATTTTGGGAATGAATTTTAATAAACCTACAAACCTCAAATAATATCAAGCGTTGGATGTCTTGTCCAGACTATGTCAGCTGTCGAAGCCCATTCAATTGTATTCATGGCCTTACAGTGTGAGGGTGTCTACTTTTGCGTGGATAAGACGGTTTGTGATTCATAAATGTCATTGGGAGTCCCAGACATTAATGATTACATGACTGTATAGTCTGGTTTTCTTGACTAGGCCATCGGGAGTCCCGGGCCTTGAGACATCAGAGTGGATTGGGCCTCGGGCCCAGATTCACAACCAAGAGTTATATCACGGATATAATTAGCCGACAAAGGGCTTACCGATATAAGCTAAGGTTGGGTGACGGCCAGTGGCCCACTTTGATCTTAGTTATATGTGGATCTTGGAATCATTATATTCTATTGAGGGTAACTTAGGTTATTGGATATAATGCGTGATTAATTATATTAAGTATAATATAAGATTAATCATATTGAACATATTAACTAATAACCTTTTTATCTTATATATTTCAGCTATGACTACTACAAGCACACAAAACACATTCTCAATCCGGTCTGTTCTCGAGAAGGAGAAGCTGACTGGAACGAACTTCCTGACGTGGTCAAGGAACTTGAGGCTCGTCCTCAAGCAGGAGAAGAAGGATTATGTCCTTCGTGATCCCCTCCCCGAGAGGCCTGCTAACAATGCCGCCAGGACTCTGCATAATGCTTGGGAAAAGCATTCGTCAGATGAAAATGATGTGTATTGCCTTATGTTGGCGACAATGACTGCTGAGCTGCAAATGCAGTTCGAGAGTGTGTTGTCACCAATTGAGATAATGGCAAGCCTGAAATCGCTTTTTCAGGACCAAGCAAGGACTGAGAGGTTTCAGACTGTTAAGAACCTCTTAGACTGTAAGTTGGCTGCGAATGCGGCAGTGAGTCCTCATGTCTTGAAGATGATGGGTTATCTCGATCATCTTCAGAAACTCGACTGTCCTATCAGCCAAGAACTTGCCTGCGACATCATTCTGCAGTCATTACCTGCAAGCTATGATCAGTTCATTCTGAACTTTAACATGCATGGCTTGAGTAAGACATTGCCTGAGCTTCACGGAATGCTCAAGACTGCAGAGCCCAACTTGAGGAAAACCGCCAAGGACCCCAATGTGCTTATGGTGCAAAAGGGCAAGGGGTTTAAGAAATCCTCTGCTAAGGATAAGGGAAAGGCCAAGGCTGTCCAAGTCGCGGACAAGGACACGCCAAAGCCCAAGCCCAAGTCCAAGGCTGGGCCAACTGACATATGCAGGTTCTGTAAAGAACCAGGGCATTGGAGGAGAGAATGTAAGAAATTCCAAGAAGGTCTAAAGGAATTGAAGAAGAAGACTCTCGAGACTTCTTCGACAGGTATTTTTGTTATAGAAGTTAATACAACTACTTCTGATAATACCTCATGGGTCATGGATACTGGTTGTGGGGCTCATATTTGTACTAATATGCAGGCACTCAGCAACAGTAGAAGGCTGAAGCAAGGACAAGTGGAGCTACGAGTTGGGAATGGAGCGAAAGTTCCAGCACTAGCTGTAGGCACATACTTGTTGTCTTTACCTTTGGGATTGATTTTAGAACTCAATAATTGTTATTTTGTACCTGCTATAAGCAGAAATATTATTTCAATTTCTTTGTTGGATTTGGAAGGTTATGATTTTTCAGTTAAGAATAAATTATGTTCCTTCAATCGCAACAATTTGTTCTATGGTTCTGCCCCTCTTACGAATGAGCTTTACATACTCGATCAATCCGCACCAATTTATAACATTAATACCAAACGGTTCAAACCTAATGAGGAGAACCGAACGTTTCTATGGCATTGTCGTTTAGGGCACATCAGCGAGAAACGCATCAAGAGGCTCCATTCGAATGGACTTCTTGGCTCATTTGACTTTGAGTCATGTGAGAAATGCGAATCCTGCATGATGGGCAAAATGACACGGGCCCCCTTTAATAAACCTAACGAGAGGGCCAGTGACTTATTGGGCCTGATACACACTGATGTGTGTGGCCCAATGTCCACAAATGCAAGAGGAAACTATCAGTACTTCATTACCTTCACTGATGATTTCAGTAGGTATGGATATGTTTATTTAATGAAACATAAGTCTGAATCTTTTGAGGAGTTCAGAGAATTCCAAAATGAAGTACAGAATCAACTTGGCAAAAGCATTAAGGCTCTTCGGTCCGACCGAGGAGGAGAATACTTAAGCCAAGAATTCAGTGATCATCTAAGAGAGTGTGGGATCGTATCCCAACTCACTCCTCCCGGAACACCTCAATGGAATGGTGTGTCTGAGAGGAGAAATCGGACCTTATTGGATATGGTTCGATCTATGATGAGTCACACAGACCTTCCAATATCCCTTTGGGGATATGCTCTGCTAACAGCAGTGTTCACTCTAAATAGAGCGCCATCGAAAGCAGTAGCAAAGACACCATATGAATTATGGACTGGAGTTGCTCCAGTGCTGTCTTATCTAAGAATTTGGGGTTGTGAAGCCTATGTCAAGAGATTAATCTCAGACAAACTTACACCAAAGTCTGATAAATGCTACTTCATTGGTTATCCGAAGGAAACCAAGGCTTATTACTTCTATCTACGTTCCGAGAACAAGATCTTTGTTGCCCGGGATTGTAACTTTCTTGAGAGGGAGTTTCTCTCTAAGAAAGACAGTGGGAGTAAGGTACTGCTTGAAGAAATTCAAGATGAACAGGATACTGCTCAACCTAATGAGGAAGAGCAGCAGGAGGACCTACAAGAAATTGTAGAGCCTGAACCTGTAGTACCTGAAGTTCGAAGATCCGGGAGGATCCGTCACGAACCCGAGAGATATCAAGGATTCCTCGTGACTGACTGTCATGATCTTCTGATCATTGATGGTGATGAACCATCGAACTTCAATCAAGCCATGATGGGCCCAGATTCCTCGAAGTGGCGCAAGGCCACTGATTCCGAAATGGACTCCATGTCGGTCAACCAAGTGTTTTCGTTGGTTGACTTACCCGCTGGTGTAAAAGCCATCAAGTGCAAATGGATCTTCAAGAAGAAGATTGACGTGGATGGAAATGTCCAGATTTATAAAGCCAGGTTGGTGGCAAAAGGTTTCAGACAAGTTCACGCTGTGGATTACGATGAAACCTATTCACCAGTGGCTATGATGAAATCTATTCGGATTCTACTAGCAACTGCAGCTTTTCATGATTATGAAATTTGGCAGATGGACGTGAAAACCGCCTTCCTGAATGGTATTCTGGAAGAGGATGTGTATATGACGCAACCTGACGGTTACATAGATCCAAAGAATGCTGGGAAAGTATGCAAGCTTCATAAATCCATTTATGGATTGAAGCAAGCATCGAGGAGCTGGAATCTTCGTTTTGATGAAGCGATCAAGCAATTTGACTTCATCAGAAACGAAGAAGAACAATGCGTGTATAAGAAAACTAGTGGGAGCAAGATAGTATTTCTTATTCTGTATGTCGATGACATACTGCTTCTCGGAAACGACGTTCCAATGCTAAAGTCGGTAAAGGACTGGCTTGGAAGTTGTTTTTCCATGAAAGACATGGGTGAAGCCGCATACGTTCTTGGAATCAGGATCTACCGGGATAGATCTAGAAGGCTGATAGGCTTGTGTCAAGATTCTTACATTGACAAAGTCCTACAAAGATTCAGCATGAAAGATTCCAAGAAGGGCTTCACGCCAATGGTACATGGCACAACGCTAAGCAAGAAGCAGAGCCCTACGACGGCTGCTGAGCTTGAGCGCATGAAGAATATTCCTTATGCATCTGCAATAGGATCTGTCATGTATGCCATGATCTGTACTCGTCCTGATGTTGCTTATGCATTGAGCATGACGAGTAGATACCAGTCAAATCCAGGTGAAAACCATTGGATTGCCGTCAAGAATATCCTGAAGTATCTAAGACATACTAAGGATAAGTTCTTGGTGTACGGTGGAAGTGATGTGCTTAAAGTCAGTGGATTCACGGACGCAATTTTCCAGACAGACCAAGATGATTTCCGGTCACAGTCCGGTTATATCTTTTGTCTGAATGGCGGTGCAATCAGTTGGAGAAGCTCCAAGCAAGACACCGTTGCTGATTCCACTACAGAAGCTGAATATATCGCCGCCTCAGAAGCTGCGAAGGAAGCTGTTTGGATACGAAAGTTCATTATTGAACTAGGTGTGATACCAGATGCGGCTGAGCCTCTAGCACTGTTTTGTGATAACAATGGTGCTATTGCTCAGGCAAAGGAACCAAGATCACACCAGAAATCTAAGCATGTTCTAAGAAGATTTCACTTGATACGTGACATCATTAATAGAAAGGAAGTCAAGATCAGCCGAGTTCAGACAGATGATAACGTCGCTGATCCGTTGACAAAGCCACTCCCAAGGCCTAAGCTCGAGTTTCTGACTGAAGCTGTAGGCATTAGAGACATTGAAATGTAATCTAAATTTGAGTGGGAGTTTGAGGGCTTTATTTAGTTATTTGATATGTTCTTGTAAAACATTCTTATGTTTAATGAAATTATTATTTCAAGATTATTTTAACTGTGATGAAATAATCGTTCCAAAGTGATATAAACCATTTTATAGGTCATCGAAGTAAGTGACTTGATCTTGAGTCATCAAAGTCATTTAGCTTGATCATGAGACCCTATATTTGATGGATGGATTATATCATCCTGTCCCTAGTCGAAGGTTGTTGAGATTGGAACACCAACAACCGTGAGAGACTAGATTGGTATGTGACTTATGACCAAGTTTCATGGTGTCATAGATGCACGGCATCAAAGTCAATACATAGGTGTATGTTGGGAACATACGACCGGACACGACCCGCTTATAAGAACTCTTCAGGATATTTATATCTGTGTCATAAGAGATTCTTACTACGACTATAGAGTATAGTCCTTAGACCTGAGTTCGCATGCATGTGACTGCACATGGACTGATGCACTTTGATCATTGTCTAACACTGTCGTTCTGCGATAGTTATAAGGACCTTGTTTGGGTACATCATGAAATGAGTAGTTTACAGTGATGGAACAAGACGGAATTTGTCCCTCCAATATAAATGGAGTGAATATCTCTAGGCCAATCGGAGATTTGAATACTGGAAAATGCATGGCCATGCTCAAACGGACTTTCCCGAGTCGTTTGGATTGTCAGTATCGAATCAGAGTCCGATGAACAAGATTAGGCTTTATAAGGATGACACTAATCTTGCCTTATGACTAATCGAGGTATTGAGACAAAAGGATTATGAATACAGAGATTCCAGTACAAGTGGGAGATTGTTGGAATTGTGTCCAGTAATCTCGGTACTGTCTCTAGAAAGTAAGAGTATGTCAATGATCAGACATAAGTCATATAATACTGGGGGTCATGATGGCTTGCTAGAGTCCGCTCATGATCTATAAGTCTTGGACTTATTGCCTTTATTATATGATCCCATATGGGTCACACGCCTAAGCTAACAGGAAAATGTGTAGGAACGGCTTAGCAGAAGTACGGTAAAAGTGCCAGGCATTTGTCGTACTTAGAGAGAGATTAATGGGTCTGATTAAATCCAAGGGATTTAATCAGATTGGTATTTGGGCCCAAAAGCCCAAAAGGGAAAGAGAAGGGTTTTATAAACTAAAACCCAAATCTCTTTCTCTCTAACCCTAGCCTCCCAGCCGCGCCTCTCTCTCTCTCCCTGCGCCAACTCTCTCTCTGTCTGCGCCTCCTCTTCCTTGGTCTAGCAGCCTCTGTTCCTGCTTGGTGTGCGTGTGTGAACCTCTGGAGGAGTTATCACTCGGTGGCTCTCTGATCTCTGACCTGTTCTCTCTTTCCGCTGCATAAACAGGTAAAAGGTGAGATCAACAAAGTTTCTATTCAAGAGAACCTAGATCTGCATGTTTAGGATGATCTGAATCTGAGAATTGAATCAGGATTAACCTAAACAATCCTTCAGTAGGGGCCCAGCGTGTGTGTGATCGGGGTAGTTGGTATTGCGCGGTAGATAGATCGAGTCTCAATCGGGGACATGTGCCGCAGTGCTCCCGATTTCCTCTAATCGCCAATTCTTTCTTTTGGCATTTGATTGTGTGTGGGCTCGACACGACGTGGTAGAGCGTGATCGGCTATCTTGTTGATTGATTGTTATTTTGGGTTTCGGGCGGGGATCTATAGATGATAGATAGATCAGGAGCCGTAGTGGGGAGCCGATTCACTGGGTGATCTTAGATCGCTCATTAGACTCTTGTTGTGTTTTTCAGGTGTAGCAGCGACGGACGCGGGAGGTCCTCGGTGTAGAGTCGGGATTGCTTGTGGCGGGATTTGATTCGATAATTTTGGGGGTGTTTTATTCGGTTTGGCAGCTGCGCTATTTTGTGATTTGATTGGTTGTATATGTAATCGATGATTGTTTGTAAAAACTCGTTAAACGTTGTATTCAACGTTTGATTACCCAAAAATGAAATTGTTTTCCTGATATGAGGTTTTAGTCCGAACCGACACAACTCGTTGAAATAGTGCAAGTAGTACTGCTTGTGCTACGGTTACGAGGATAGCGAAGTCGGGGATAGGTTGGTGCGAGCCTTTTGTCTCAAACCGATCCGTCTTTGGCTTCGTCCTGTGGCGAACTTTTCCTGTTCGACTTGCTCGGGTTCGATCGGTCATGTTCTTGTTTGATTGTTGACCGGTCAGCTCGGCGGTCAGCGGAGAATGGGAAAGGGGCGTTACAGGCGTGGCCCCTGTTGCGGTGCGAGGTGTCGTTCTATGCGACCAGAGGACTTCGTCTAACTCATCTGCCCAAACTCCTTTTTTGCTTTCAAGGCGTTTTTTGATGCCGGCAATGATAGTTTTGTTTGTAGCTTCGGCTTGGCCATTCCCCTGAGGATATCTCGGTGTCGACTTGCTAAGGCGTATATCCCACTTCTTGCAGAATCCTTCGAATACTTTCGAGATGAATTGTGACCCGTTATCTGTGACGATCTCATAAGGTAGCCCGAAACGACATATTATGTATTTCCAGACGAAATTTTGAACCTGGACATCGTGGATTGCGACGTAAGCCTTGGCCTCTACCCACTTTGTGAAGTAGTCGGTCATGATGAGCAGGAAACGTCTTTGATTGGATAATGGTAACGGTCTAACGATGTCCATTGCCCATCTCATGAACGGGTAAGCCGCGGTTGATGTCGTGAGCAACTCTGTAGGTCGATGTATGAATGGCGCATGTCGCTGACACTTTTCACACTTATTAGAATAGGCCTCGCAGTCGGTTATCATAGTCGGCCAGTAGTGACCGTTCAACTTGATTTTGAGGGAGAGAGACCTGCCTCCGGAGTGGTTTCCGCATGCTCCAGAATGCGTTTCTTTGAGAACCCGACTTACTTCATCTCCGTTTATGCATCTGAGGAGGATCTTGTTAGAAGAATACTTGTAGAGGATACCTTCATGTATAGTGTATCGCGCGCTCTTGACTTTAAGTCGTCGTGCTTCCCATTTATCTTCTGGGAGCTTTCCTTCTGTCAGGTATGCTCTTATCGGAAGTCGCCAGTCTTTATTGTCGCCGGTTAGGACAGCGATGAGGTCTGTGCCCTTTGCTTGAATATTGTAGCACATGTCGTCCTCACCACTCGGGATTATTTCTTCAGGTTCTTCTTGATTGCTCTCAGGGGGCGGGATGCTTGGTTCATGGATCGTTTCTACCGGGATCCGTCGACAGAGATTGGGATTAGATGCCAGCGACGCAAGTGCATCTGCCGGGGCATTCTCCATTCTTGGTATCTGGACAATGTCGAAGAATTCGAAGGAACTGGTGAGTTCCAAAGCCGTCTTTCGGTAAGCCTCCATTCGTTCATTTTTAGCTTCGTAGTCGCCGTTGATCTGGTTGGCTACAAGCATGGAATCACAATGGGCCAAGAGATGTAGTACTCCGATTTCCCTGGCTAGTCTGAGACCGGCTAACAAAGCTTCGTACTCGGCTGTGTTGTTAGAAGCCGTGAAACCTAGTTTGAATGACTGCTCTAATATCTCGCCGGTTGGTGATATGAGACGTATCCCTATCCCGGCTCCTTTTTTGGATGAAGCCCCGTCAACGAACAATTTCCAATTTTTGTCTTCTATCTCGGTACCGACATCCAATTCAGGTGATAATTCGACAAGGAAATCAGCTATCACCTGTGACTTGGCGGTTGTCCTGTTTCTGTACTCGATGTCGTACTCACTTAACTCTATTGCCCACTTGGCTAGACGGCCAGACTGCCCTGGGCTATGAAGTATTGTTCGAAGAGGTTGACTGCTTAATACGGCAATCGGATGTGACTGAAAATATGGTCGCAGCTTCCGTGCCGAGATGACGACTGCGAAAGCCAGTTTTTCCATTGCAGGATACCTGGTTTCGGCTCCGTTCATCGTTTTGCTAACGTAGAAGATCGGCTTCTGTTCCCCTCGGTCTTCCCGTACTAGTACGCCACTGACTGCTGTCGTTGAGACGGCGATGTAAAGCAACAATGTCTCACCATTCTCGGGTTTAGACAATATCGGCGGGTTCGACAAGTAGTCTTTGAGCTGGATGAATGCTTCCTGACACTTATCGTCCCACACGAATCTTTTGTTCCCTCGTAGGAGCTCGTAAAAAGGCAGACATTTATCCGTTGACCGGGATATAAACCTGTTCAAGGCGGCTATGCGGCCAGTAAGGCGTTGTACCTCTCGAGTGTTCTTGGGGGATGGCAAGTCGATTATAGATGTGATCTGTTTTGGATTGGCTTCTATCCCTCTCCGGGTTACCACGTATCCAAGGAATTCTCCTGATGTTACTCCGAATGTGCACTTAGTTGGATTGAGCTTCATGCCGTATCGGTTAAGGATGTTGAAACATTCCTTCAAATGACCGACATGCTGAGAGGCAATCAGAGATTTGACTAGCATGTCGTCGATGTAAACCTCCATTGTCGCGCCGAGTTGTCCTGCAAACATCCGGTTTACCAACCGCTGGTAGGTGGCGTCGGCGTTTTTGAGACCGAAAGGCATGACTTTATAGCAATATGTGTCGCGTTCTGTGATGAAGGCCGTCTTTTCTCTGTCGTCTGGGTTCATGAGGATTTGATTATACCCTGAGAACGCATCCATGAATGACAGCAATTCGTTCCCGGCCGTTGCCTCAACAAGTCGGTCGATATGTGGTAGCGGGAAACTATCCTTGGGGCAAGCTTTGTTGAGATCCGTGAAATCGACACATACTCTCCACTTCCCGTTTTTCTTCTTCACGACCACTGGATTGGCCAACCAGTCAGGATATTTGACTTCTTGGATTGAACCGGCTTCAAGTAGCTTCTCTACTTCATCGTTGACTGCTTTAGCTCTTTCAGGGCCGAGTTTTCGCCTCTTTTGCTTGACTGGCTTGTAAGTCGGATCGACATTCAGCTCGTGAGTTGTAATGGTTGGATTCATACCCTTCATGTCCTTCATTGTCCACGCAAACGTTGTAACGTTTTGCTGTAGGAAGGCGATCAGTTCCCCTTTGATGTCGTCTGGCAATTCTGCGCCAATGCCTACACACTTGCTTGCATCTGATTCGTCAATGATGACTTGCTGGATCAGTTCTTTCTCCGGTCCTTTTCTTCCGTGTTCTGTGTTGATCATGCAGGAAGGCACCCTGATCTTATGCTCTCTCGCGAAACACGACTGGCTTGCGCTCTGGCATCCTTTGACTGTCTGGATTCCTTTAGGTGTCGGGAATTTCAGACATTGATGGTATGTCGAGGATACCGCCTTCATGCTATATAGCCATGGAGTTCCAAGGATTACGTTATAGATGGTTGGCTTGTCAATGACGTGAAACCTCACCAATCTGTTAACTCCTCCTGCGAAGACAGGCAACTTGATCGTTCCAATTGTGTATGTCGTCTCACTTGTGAACCCGGTGAGCGGCTTGGCCTTCTGCTTGATATCCTCCTCCTTAATGTCCATCTTCTTGAGTGTATCTAGGAAAATTAAATCTATCGAGCTCCCGGTGTCCACCAGTATTCGAGATACTTGGAAACTTCCGATCAGAAGCTCAACCACCAGCGGGTCGTTATGAGGGTAGTGAGTTCCATAGAGATCCTGGTCGGTAAAGATGACGGGCGGATCATCTGATAGGATTGGTTGAGGCGCCTTTTGCGCGGCCAATGCTAGGCGTTCATAGACCTTGATTGACCGGACCGAATCATTTACGGAGATTAGACCTCCCATGATCATGTTGATTCTTCGGATGGTCTTGGGGGTTTCTTCTTCGTCCTCCTCCTCTTCTTCTTCACGGTTACGTTTCAAAGCTATGCTTTTGATACGCCGTGGCGGTTTATCTTGCTTGGGAGCCTGCTCGTCGGCTTTGTCTTCCTTCTTTTGTCCCGATTCTTCCTTCTTCAACCTTTCAATGGCCGCCTTGATCTCTTCATTGGAAAGTCGGGAGTAGAGTGCGTTTCTGAGATTCCGACATTCAGCCGTGTCGTGCGACGTAGCTTGATGGTATTCGCAGTACTTATCCCCCGTAGTGGAAGCTGTCTGCTGCGCCTTCTTTGCCTCTTTACCCCTTTTATTCCACGGTTTTGATGACCGGGACTTGTCGGTGCTGTCTACAACCATTGTTTTAGCGCTTTTACTGTCGTAGTGCTGTCTGGGTTCTCTTTCTTCCTTCTTATCTGTTTGTTTGCCAGAACCGAATCTCTTTGCCAATGCGACCTTCTTCTCCTCCAATTCCACGAACTTGTTTGCCCGATGGAGTGCGTCTTCGATGGTTAGTGGCGGGTTGATGACTAAATCTTGGTAAAATGGCGACTCATGCCAGACGGCGTTTGTCAGGGCTGCGATAGTGAACTTATCTGGTGCTTCAGCTCGTGTCATTACCGCCCTGAACCTTTCTACAAAATCTTTCAATGTTTCCTTTTTCTCCTGCGTCATCGACATCAACGCACTCAGCGAAGTGTCCTTACGAATGTAGGCAAAGTGATGCCTTACGAATGCCCATGTGAGGTCGGAGAAACTATCGATTGATTTGGATGGGAGTCGGGAGAACCAGTTTAGCGCGTCCTCTTCCAGGGTTTCGGTGAACAGTTGGATGAAGCCGATGTCACGCTCCTCACTTGATGAGAACCGTGCCTTTTCCGCCATGATTTTGAACATTGTGAGATGGGTCGCTGGGTCTTTTGTGCCGTCGTACATCGGTAGCCTGAGCTTCTCTCTTTGCCTGATATACGTGTTCGTGATGCGCGAGGTGAAGGGTGTCCTACGAGTTTCTTCGATGATCCGGTCGATCTCGGGTGCGGACCCCTTCACACCATGGACCTCCCCTTTTAATTATTTTAGGGTGTCTTTGAGCTCAATCAGTTGTTTCTCGACATGGTTGCGACTTGCTCCGCGAATAGACGCTCCATGAGTTTTCTCGTACGACATACCTCGCTCGCGGCGATAGTTGTCTCGGTGCGAGCCATTCTCATGTCGCGAATTTCGTCTGTGGTGCACGTCCCGTGTCTGGTGACTGGTATGTTCATCCCTATCGGGTGAATACCTCTCATCACTCCGGTCGTTCTGTCTCCGACTTTCGCTCCGTTTTGGTTTTTCAGACCCCTCCTTCCGATGTGAGCTCCGCTCGCGAGTATCCTTCTTGTTGCTTTCGTTACGCGGGTTGCTCCTGGACTCGCTGCTACGGCTCTGTTCATGGTGGTTTTCCTCAGATGTACTATAGACCAGTCGTCTGGCGACTTTGTCTTTCACCTTCGGCGGCACCTCTCTCCTGGGTTTTCTGGACTGTTGACCTGAAAGGATCTTTGCTTGCTCTTTCTGCAGCAGGTCGATTTTCTCTGAGAACGTTTTGATCAGGTCGTTCTGTGACTCGATCTTGGCCATTAGAGTGGCTAAGACCACTCCAAGAAATTGGAGTATATATAGCAGTATAAGATAACGTTTTATTTCTTTCTGCTATAGTTGATATGTCTTTATTTTTAGATAGCGTTTGTATTTTTACAAACGCTATATTAAATACCGCGCCTAAAATTTTTTTAAAGCCCGCCTTTTTTTTCCGTGAATGCGCTATAATTTTAATAAGTCGGAGCGAAAATTTGACTAAGTAAAACCCTTGGTTATTAAATAAAAAATAAAACATAGACAAAGGAGAAAAAGCTAGAGAACTATCTCTCTCTCAAATGGGGCGATGCAATCCTCCGGGAACAGACCTTCAATGTTCACCATTCTTGCCAGAAATCGCATAGCCTCTCCAGGTAAAATCTCTCCGTTCCTTTCTTACTTTTTGCTCTTTCTTTCTCTTTCTCTGCTATTTCTTATTCTTCTCACTATCCAGATCTAGGGTTTCTTATTTCTTACCCTAAATCTTAGATTCTGGGCTGAATTTTTCTATGTTTCAATTGAAACACAAGAGGAATAGGTCAATAGCGGAAGAGAATCTAAGAGGAGGAACAAGTATCGGATCAGTGAAAGCTGCTAGTGTTGTCCGCTTCACTCTCCCTCTGGTTAGTTTCTTTCTCATATTCTTCTCCGTTCGATTCACTCTCTTTCTGATTTCCTCTAACTTAATCAGTTTCCGATTTCGAACAGGGTATGTCGCTTGCAAGTCGACGTAAGGCTCTGCAAGTCGAGATGGAGGCGATAGATGAGTTATCTCAACTCTCAGATTCGATGGAAGAAACATCGTATTTACTCATGGACAACTCTCAGGTTTGTGTCACATCACCTCCCTGCTTACATAGACATAGATCTACCAGCTATTCATATTTCTTTGTTTCCATTGCCAATATTGTTGATTCTCTGGCTCCTCGGGCTTACATTTTGTGATCGTTATTGTCGGTTCTCTTGCTCTGTTTGTGATTACAGAGAAGAGAAAGAGCCGGTCGTGTTCAACCTGGACAGTGTTATCATATTCACCCAAAGTGTCTGCAAATCAAAAGTTTAAATCTAGGAAGCATATCTGAGTTCTTATCAAGGGCGCTACAATAGTGGTACAAATTATTTGTTCATTTCTTTGTTAAATCATTTTTTGATTTAGAACTTTCCTTGGCTGAAAGATTATTCGATGTGAATAACCTTGTAGTAATCATTGAAACAATAAGATTTTATTCATATGCTTTTAGATTTAACATACAATGGCTAATATTATCTACTTTTGCAGAAATTTATCAAAACTTGAGCTCTCTGGAACACTTGGATCTTGATAAATTGACTTCTCTTACGGAACTGTAAGATCAATCCTCTCCAAATGGTCAAAACTGTTGAGTTCTTTTCGTGTTTATCTAGAATGAGTTTTTCGTGGTTAATAATCTTTGATTGAACTTGTAGTGATCTAAGCAGCAATAACCTTGGAGGTGATTTACCATATCAGCTTCTTCAAAAAACTTGCAACGATAGTAAGTTCCATTGATCCTCTTTGTTACTGAGTTTATTTATAATCCACGGTGTTTCAGGAATCTTGCAAATAACCAATTCACTAGAGCTGCTCAATACTCAATCTCTCAAATCGATTATACATATTTTAGTTTCAATCACTAACTCTCTTTCATTAACTCAGGTGGGCGTTTGAGCCCTTGGGTCTCGGTGGGATGCTTCATAATGGGTGTCTCCATTAACAAACACCTACCAAGGACTAATAGTATTCATTTCTTTCTCTTGTGCAGCTCATAGTTGGAGCAGGGATGGGTCCTAATTTCGCTTTGAAGTAATACCGTTATACATACAGACCCAGCAAGATCAATATACTCCAACAAGCTGAACGTCTTGGGGTGTCCAATACTGACTCTAGGTAACATCGAAACACAACCGTATACAGATCTTGCCACTATCCACGAACGAGAAGGGCGTATTGAAGGGTGTTGTTTAGGATTGTGTAGGCTAATAGAACTTGGTAGAATTTTTTTATGTGGTTTTGCTTCTTATGTTGTTTAGTTTTTCTTGTAATATAGAATTATTTTTGTAATTTATGAAAGCTTTGTAAAATGTTTACATTAATAAATTTGTCTTCAGTTAAATTTAAAATTTATTTAATTTCATATATTCATATAATAATTTTATTTAATTTAGTAAAAAATGTTATATATAAAATAAATAATAACAAAATAAAATGTTATTATAGAAATATATAATAACGAAAAATAAATGCTATTAAATACTTTATAATTGCACTAAAATAAGCGCTATTGTAAATACTTCTATTATAGCATCACGAAAAACCGCTATGTAAAGGCTCCAATCTATTATAACGGCCGCAGATAGAGCGTTTAACAAACCGCTATGATATCGATATATAGCGTTTTTTGGGCGCTATATATACTCAAATTTCTTGTAGTGGACCTTGTCTTGCTCGATTTGAGCCTCTGTTTCGCTGACTGACGGGACATGTTTGCCGCCATCTCGAGCTTTGTTTGTCTTGGCGGCGTCTCGCGGCTGCTTGCCGCCCTTCGCCGCGTCGTCTTCGTGATCAATCTGGTTGTAATCACTTTCATCTTGAATGCTTAATTCAACCCTAGGGTTTTCTTGATCGATCTCCCTATGATTCCCTGACATCTCGTTTCAGAAATTTCTCTTAGAGATCCCCACAGTCGGCGCCAATTGTAAGATCTCAACTCGGTCTATCCAAAGATAGAAAGAGTTTTAGGGTTTGTAAATTAGGGATTCTAAAAGAAGGATTTAGGAACGCGGTGAGATTTAGGAACACGGTGAGATTTAGGAAATTAGGGTTTTAAGCCGGCGTTTCCGAGATGGAAGCCGGTAAAAAGAATGTTAAAGTCGCCGGAGAGAAGTTAGGTTAAAATCGGTGCTCTAAGATCTCTCAAGCACAAAGTAGTAAGAAAAGCGTCAAATATTATTGATCCATGAGGTCCCTTTTATAAGGGTACAAGTCGGTTTACAAATAAGGAAAATAGAAAATAAATATTAAGATTTCCTAATATCCCGACTTTATCGAGATATGGAATATTTCCATATCATCGATGTGGTCAAGCGCCGCCTTAATCTTCTTGATTTTACACCTTCCAAAACCCTAATGTAGGCCGGTTGCCCTAAGTCCGGTTTAACCTAAGTTTTACCGTCTTGGGCCCTTTCACCGACTTTCCATTTTGGGCCGACCTATAATCATGAATATGCCTTTTTAGGAAAGTGCTAAACTTGACTCCAACATTTGTGTTCGAAAACGCCAACCGAATGTTGCTGTCTTTGCGACTGAAGCGTTTAAGAGGATCTCAAATATCGAGCACCTCTAGGTCCACTCCACTGACATCAATGAGTCTTTTGAGTGTCATCCATCTATATTTTTTTAATAAAGGACAAACAAAAATATTAGTGTCAAGTCAAATGTCTTTTCTATCTCGTAATCACAAACATTGATGTAATTTTAATGCAACAACCAGGTGAATGAAAATGAAATACAACCCCGTTTAAACCACGACAAATGTTATTTTCTTTCGTATGAGTTTATTTAACAGCTTGTACTCTGTTTTGTTATGTAACTAACATATGTGACCGCTTAACCAAAATCAAACCACCTTCCAGTTATCCTCAACTTATCGGTTCAATGTGGTTTAAAATTTTACCAGTTCTGAATTCATAAACCAACAAATGTCACAAACGGGAGTAAGGTATAGGAATATTTGTGTGTAAAACTCATTGTTATTATGCTTCACTGATTCTATACAGGCCCGGCTCTAAGGGTGTGCAAGTGGCGCAAATGCACAGGGTCCAGATTTTTTCTACCATTTTAAAGGGGCTTTAAATATTCGGTTACGCAAAACAATCATGACTAAAAACTGCAAATAATGATGGTTGAACCAATAAAAAGACAGACATGTAAATTAACAAAAGGGCCGATTAAAAGTTTAAAGTCTTTTTCATGACTTTTTATATAGATAATAAAAGGGCCGATTAAATTCTTGGAACAGGGCCCAAGTTTTCATTGAGCCGGCCCTGATTATATACATCATAGTCTCGTATATGACTTAATCGGAAAAATATTACAAAATGTAATGTTATTAAATTATATGTAAATAGTTATCGTAAATGTAATTTTTTATCAGAAAAGCTTTTTGCACAATTCTCGTCACATATATATATATATATATATAGTTGGTAAACTGTGTAAATTCCGAACATACACTACAACAAATATGATCATTGACGGCGCGAAAATTATGCTATCATATGTCATACATAGCGTTTTCACGAATGCTATGTTATCCGCAGCTATAATAGGTGCGACACATACGATAGCGTGTTTTTGGTATGCTATAATATGTGAATAACGATAGCAGTATATTAATGCTTTTGTTTATATTTTTATAGCGTTTCCGATTTTTCTAGAAAAAATACGACATCTCAATATTCGTGCTATTGTTGGTCTCGCTATAATAGCATACTTTTATTGCCTTTAGATAGTCTATCATAGCATTTATTTATGCTTGTCATCAAACTTTGTACGAAAATGAAATCAATTATAAGTTTTGGACATTGCTATAGTATATGCTTTTGACATCTTATAATTGCTATTATTGGTTCAGTTATAGCTTTCAAAAAATCTTGTAAAATTTTTACCCAGCTGTATTTTATTGCTATGATTAAGGTAAAAGGTACGTTTGGTGCTATTATATAGAATGGTAAACATGCTATCTATTGTTACATAATTTACTCTTGATACACATGAAAGTTAACATGATTCCAAACCAACTTCCATTACACATAGTTTTAAGATTCATACAATCCGAAAATAAAAGCATGATATCCAAAAACATACCACATCATGCATTACACAAGTTTTGGAATCAAAGTACAAAAGGGAAGTTCAGTTCATTAGCCTAGTTTAAACTACTTAAGACTAGCTAACCTGGACCATAGTTTCTTCATCCCCAGCACCTAGCAACATTCAACATTTTTCCATGAATCAGTAATGTATAACATAACTTTAAACGCATACAATGATCACAAATAATGCATCACACCAACTGAAGACTTACCACAATTAGTCTAACTCAGAAGATCACCAATTTATCAATCGGCCAAGCAATAGATGAGCCATGTGCATCTCTCATATACTCTATTTCATCTGAAGGTCTCCAAACTGCAGCATCATCTATCTTCACAATGTCTACCCAAACTCTAGCAGCATCATTCCCCAAGCGGACAAAGTGGACCTTCTGTTCCGGGTCAACTGAATGCACACGACCTTCAGCAACAACTCGCTTTTTTCCTCCAATATCCATCAACTTGCACTTCTGATTCTCCTTGATAACTTCAGCTCCTTTTTTACGCTATCATGTGAACAATAACATACTTTAAACATCATAGAGAATATTAACAGAAATCAAAAACACATAGCCAAATCAATTACCGGAGATCTTCTTGGTTGAGATTGTTCTCCTATTTGAATTTTCCTGATTGGAGATTTTAGACTTGCCGATGGATGGTTCTCAGGAGACTTCGAGATGGTTGATGCAGATTTAGTACCAGCATCTGGAGATGTCTGTGTAGGAGTCTTAAAAACTTTTGCACCTGATGCTTTCCCTCCTGACGATTGTGCACTTGATACAGCTATCTGTATTGGAGAACTCTGATATGCTTCGTCTGAGTTGCTTCTGAAGACAACTTTGGTGACTGGCCAAGCAACAAAAGACATTATACAATCATCGAGGTGTGACATATTTAGTGTAGGCCTCCATAAAAATGTTTCCGGAATATGCACGACATCCACAAATACTTTCACTGCCATTGGTCCAAGTGGAAGTCCATTAACCAACGCCTTTGGCTCTTTTGTTTGCCAACGTCCCTCAGCAACAACAACATTATCAGAAGACAAATCTAGAAGCTGACATTTGTTGTAAGAATTAGTTCTGGGTCCCTGTACACACACAAAAGGAAACACTCATTCTGTTATAGTCAAAACTAGAAATAACAATCAATATCACAAAAACTATACTATGAAAACAACCAATCAGATATAATCAAAACTGTGAATAACAAATATTACCAGTGGCATAATTTCTTCTGTTTGTAGTCCCTGCTCTAAGTTAATACACTTTGAAGTAGGCCAAGCAATCATCTGTCCAACAGCATCTCCTAAGGTAAACATATTAGTCGCAGGTCGCCACAGGAATGCTTCTGGTACCGTAGATGTCTCCACCAACACTTTAAGATCCGTAGGACCTAAGCGAGAGTCATTGATCATGTCTTCAGGATCAGAAGAAATGATACGACCTGTGGCAACTTCATCATTTCCACCAGTCCAGTCAATCAAGACACACTTTGGTAGAGATCTTTTGTTCACACTCTACAATCAGATTCATTGGTAAGTTTGAGTGCCCAATAAAACCAGACTATTAAGTAAAAAAGATAAACACTATCTTAGATAAATGACTTACTCTCACAGCTGAGTTTTCACCATCCTCAGGCTCTTGTCTCTGAATCATAGAAAAAAACTCAGTCAAATAGCAATTATTAACCATGAACATATTAACTTCTGAAGACAGAAGATGTTTAACCTGCTTCCTCAGTTTAGCAAGTTCAGATTGCAGCTCATTGACCTTTTTCTCTAGGTGAATTTGGTTCTCCTCCATTTTTGCCATACATTTGTTCTTAACTTCGAAGCAGGCTAACTTAGTCTTGCTCATATTCCTGCTCATAGCCCTCATACGTCCAGGGTTATCCGGTCCCAGAAGTTGGCTGAGTGCATCATCGCCTTTGATTGTTGCATTTTCAGGTCTGTCACTGTGAATAAGCTCAGATGCAGTTTGCTGCATACAAGTTTGCATGTAAGTTTATTCATTACTCTCTAACATTAATAAGTGATTCTATTAAAAGCGCAGACTGTATAACTCACAAGTTTCTCAGCCGCGTTAGTATTCACCGGTGTGCCATCTTTTTTGGTCCTTGACTTAACCCAAACTTGTATCCTTGTCACATCAGATGGGTTAGCACTTTCATGTTTCTACAACAAAAAATAAAAAGCATTAGACAGATAAGCACCTATACTAAGATAAACACATAAAGCAACTCAAATGTATCTTTCTTACCATCTCTTCGGTTAGCCTCACCATACCCTTGCGACTACAAGTATGAGGAATCTGTTTGCGTCTTCTCTCTTTGTAACTATCACTTATAACCTAACATGTGAAAGTAGTAAATAATCATATATCTTATACATTAGCCTCTACTATCTTAAAACTCAGAACATATAAGAGAATACCTTGAATGCTTGGCTGGTTTTAAGCTTTACAAACTTACGCCAATCTACTGGGTCAATGTTCTTTGGTCGTAAATTCATCCGCTGTTGGTTATTAGAAGCATCATTAATTTGACTAACTAGCCATGACTTGGAAGATCTCCACAGACAACTCATTTGCCTTAACACTGCTGTCTTCTGGTACTCCTCGTCAAGATCAAACCTCGCCTGTTCACAAATGCAGATTATTGGAAATCTAATATTGTTTACATAAATCTAACATATATGTAATTCAAATCAAATACTACCTGGACAGATTTCCATAGAACAATCTTGACTTCTTCTCCAAGATGTTTCCAACCATCAAGTGTGACAGGAACATGTTCACGAACCAGAGGACCTAAGTACGAAGATAACTTAACAGATCCAGGACCATATGGTTCTCCCATCATATTGAAACTAACTCGTATTCTGCTGTCTGGATCCTTTGATATGTCCTTCATCTTTGTTGGGCCACGCTGCTTCTTACGTGCAGGCTCAGCGACAGTGTCATGTCCTTCCGATAATTCAACCTCACCTTCAGGCTCAGCGTCGTTGTCTGGCACCACTTTCGTTTGAGGCTGAATATCTTGCTCTGGATGCTGTTGTCCTTCCAATACATCAGTGTTTTCTACGGCAGTCCCTTGTTCCACAGTCTGTGGCTCCAATACATCAGCGTCTGGTACGGCAGTCCCTTGTTCCACAGTCTGTGGCTCCAATACATCAGCGTCTGGTACGTCAGTCCCTTGGTCCACAGTCTGTAGCTCCATTGTACAGACAAATTCAACCTCATCTTCTGTCTGATTCTTCTTTCCTCTGCCTTTTTTTCTCGGACGGCCCATTTTGAATCACCTTAAACATTAAAGGAGATATTAGAAACAATTAACGAATACAACAAATTAAACACATAAACAGAACAATCAATTCAGACATTCACATACACATAAACAGAACAATCATTTCAGACAAAGTAATCACAGAACCATTCAATTATAAAGCTAACATAGAGATAAAGAAACTACATTTCAGACATATATGCCTTCACAATCAGCTCGAGCATTTTCATCCTCATCCATATCAACATTGATGCCAACATCCATGTCAACATTAGTAGGTAGTGGCCCAATTTCAGCATGCCCATCTTGATAGTCTTCTTTACTATATTTTCTTGAGGGACCATGCATACCAACATACCAACAAGAATCCTCATCCTCCCTTGAGTAGAAAACTTGTTTTGCATGCGAGGCTAATATGAATGGATCTTTTAAAAAAGACACTTGATTCTGGTTCAAGTTTACTAGTGTGAACCCATCTTCTATCTTCACTCCGTTGCCCATTACTGCCCATTGACACCGGAATAAAGGAACATAGAACACATTGTAGTCCAATAAGATTATTTCTGTTACTCTGCCGTAATATGACACTAGATCAACCACTTGTGAATTGTCTCTTGCACTAGATCTGCAGACTGCCGTAGCCTCATAGAAAACACCACTATTCTGGCTTTTCCTATCGACATTAACTGTGTGGAATCGTTGCCCATTCACTACGTATCCTGTATATGACCGTGCGCTACTACGTGGAACAAATGCCAGCCACTTCAAAGTTTCTCCATGTCCAATAGAGTCAAGTGGAATCTATTACATTAAATAGTGAGTTAGATACTATATAATGTACACTACCATCTGACATTCCAGCAGAATTAAGACTTGCCTGTTTTTTAAGCCAATTTGGAAAATTTTGAGTATGTGTACTCCATAGAACTGATGCATCTCGTCTACACCGGACATTTGAATCTTGTAAATATTGCAGATGCTCACTAGTATGCAAATTGGATAGTAGGAAACAGTTAGTGTCATATGTGAATATTAATATATTCACTGGAGTAAACATATGGTACTTACTCCACATAGGGGTCTACGACAGCCATATTTTGTATGACTGCTAGATGGGCTATCTTCTTCTCTGATTCAGATAGAGTGATTTGAATGCCTGCTGATATTGGACGACCTTCTAGGATTGAGTTGCTTTCATATTCAATGTTCCTAACTTGTTTTTCTTGCACACATGTAGTCTTTTTCAGAAAATCACTACAAAACTGGATGCATTCTTCTGCAAGATAAGACTCCGCGATACACCCCTCTGGTCTTGCAGGGTTTCTGACAAAATCTTTCAGCACTTTCATATATCTGAAAGTGTGAACAATGATATCTTAGCATCAAAAGAACTAACGTTAAAACAAAGAAACGAGCTGTGAGGAGGAATTATGACCTTTCGAATGGGTACATCCATCTAAAGTGGACTGGTCCTCCTAATCGAGCTTCCCTTCCTAGATGTACCGTCAGATGCACCATGATATCAAAGAAACTTGGAGGAAAAAATCTTTCGAACATACAGAGTGTCTCAAAAATTTCAACTTCCATCTTCAAAATCTGTTCTCTGTCAATTACTCGCTGACACAAGTTGTTAAAGAAGGCACATAAGCGTCCAATTGCCAATCTAGGGCCCTTAGGCAACAGACCTCTAAGTGATATCGGGAGAAGCTGCTGCATCAACACATGATAATCGTGTGATTTAAGCCCTCCAACCTTACAATCATCTAATGATACACCTCTTGCTATGTTTGAACAGTATCCATCCGGGCCTTTGAAGTCAAATAACCTCCTACATAAAATTTTCTTCTCTGTTTTGGACAAAGACCAAGGAGCTGCGGGTAAGTATGTTCTTTTCCCTCGAGTGTTAGGGTGCAGATCCTTCCTAATACCAAGCTCTTCCAAGTCTTTACGAGCTTGAAGACCATCCTTAGATTTCCCACAATGCAATAATGTAGCCACAATACTGGCAGCCACATTCCTTTCCACATGCATAACATCCAAGTTATGTCTAACCGGGAGTTCCTCCCAATAAGGCAGCTTGAAGAAGATTGATCTTTTTTTTCCATCTTGACAACTCCTCCTCATCTAATATGTGTTCTTCCTCTTCCTCTTCATCTGACTCTTCTGAAAAACCATCACTGTCTGCATCTGACAAAGGCATTTCCTTCCTTTTTCTCTTAGTTGCAGACTTCTTTAAATTACCAAAGTCATTTCTGAAACCTCTCAGATTTTTTGAAATTTCCTGACCAGATAATATTCTACCCCTTCTATTAAGTTCAACCTTTCCATCAAACCAAGATTTCTTTCCCCTATAACTGTGCGCTGGAGGCAGACCCTTTCTGTGACCCATATACACATGTTTTCGACTATGCTTCAACCACATACTTTCTGTGTTTTTGCCACACAAAGGACAGCCCATTTTACCCTTGACTTTGCAGCCTGAAAGATTCCCATACGCAGGGAAATCACTGATGGTCCAGAGGAGCATTGCCTTAAGTGTAAAAGTGGATTTACTAACAGCATCATATGTTACCTCTCCAGTGTTCCATAAATGGCTGAGATCCTCTATGAGTGGTTCTAAGTAGACATCAATACTATTGCCAGGCTGTTGTGGACCGGGTATCAAAAGTGTAAGCATTATGTTCTCCTTCTTCATACATAAGTCTGGTGGCAAGTTGTAGTTCACTAATAACACAGGCCAACAACTATACCTTGTGTTCTTCATGTTGAATGGATTAAATCCATCTGTTGAAAGTCCTAGTCTCAGGTTCCTTTCTTCAGCTGCAAAGGAAGGGTATTTGTCATTCATCTGGTCCCAAGTGACTGAATCAACGGGGTGACGCAGTTTTCCATCACTGCTCTTGTTATTAAAATGCCACCTCAGATCCTTAGCCATTTCCTCAGTCCTAAACATTCTCTTCAGTCGTGGGATAATCGGAAAGTATCGTAAAACTTTCTGTGGCACACCTTTTTTAACTTCACCAGTATGGATGTTAGTCTTCCATCAAGAGGCCTTGCATTTTGGACAGTTATCGAGCTTCTTGAACTTCTTTCTGAAAAGGCAGCAATCATTGATACAAGCGTGTATCTTCTGGTAACCCATATCAAAGGATTTTAAAAACTTTTTAACATCATATAGTGATGTGTGTAACACATTATCCTGTGGTAGCATCTCAGGCAATGTCTCTAGCAGATCATTGAAGCTCTTGTCAGACCAGCCATTCTGTGTCTTAAGCCTGAACAGTGAGACGATTGCTGATAGCTTGTTGTGGTTTACACAAGTTGGATATAGAGGCGTTTCAGCATCAGCGAGCTTTGCTAGAAACTCATCCTCTTTCCTGTCTTCACCCTCTGCAATCTCACCCAAGGCAGCTCTCGTACCAAAGTCTTCATCCATAAAATCTGCAGCTCGATAAAGCCCGTATATCTCTTCATTCCACTGACTTGATTTGCTTTCACCTCCAACCACCGAGTTCGTCTCTCCATGATGAAACCAATCCGCTCGCCTCTTATAAGCCTCATCCATTCCCCTTCTTACTAGGTGATCCACTACCACACTGCCTGGATGACGATCGATATTACGGCAGTCTATGCAAGGACATATAATCATGTCGACACCTCCCAAAACAGCAGCAACAGCCCGTACAAAATTGGAAGCTCCTCTCTCATAAGCAGGATCAACTCTTCATCGCAGAGTTTAAAGGGAAAAAAACTAGTAAAGACCTTAACTCCTACTGAAAACTAAACTTTTCAATTAGAATCCTCACCTGCATAGATGAACCCATGTCTTGTCCACCATTTTAATTTCTAGCTTTAATAAACCTTTAGTATCATATTAACAAATCAGAGATGTATAAAGAATTTTCCAGCAGACAAAATCAATTATTTTCATGCAAAACACAAATAACTTTATCTTAAACATAACTCATTGTTATTGGTCTCAATAATCATTCTCAAAAACATAAACTATGATACATGACTAGTGTGCTAAGTCTAACTTTTAACAGCATGTTAACAATGAAATTCATTGACAATCAAACACCAAATTATCGCAAACAAACCAAGTGGCAGGATGGAATAGATCAATCACATCAGGCACATTTTGAAGACACAGTGTATATTGTTATTACAACTTTAAAATAGAGATTGTACTAACCTGTCATATGGTAAGAACAGAAGAGAAGCTTCAGAAATCCCATTATCGCAACAATCAACACTTGCAAAACAGAAACACATGAAGTTATATGATGTTATATTTGCTAGAATTCAAAACTATGAAACAACATATTATATTTCGGTTCATGGTCTCAGTTACTTCCGATTACAGTAGGATGAGTTTCCAACAACATATGAACTCCATTAAACAGTTTTGTTAAAAGGTTAAATCAACAAATGGGTCTAAGACTACTCTCCCTATCCAATTTTTTATCCATAATCAACAATTTTCAGTTCAGTAGAAGATTTGTAGCACACGGATCTAAGACTAAAAGAAATTCAGAGCAAACAATGAAAATATCTAATCAACACCTAATACATTCGAAATCAGCATGCAAACAATGAAAATATCTAATCGATCTCTAATACAATCAAAATCGAGCAGCTTCACGGGTAAACTGAAAGTAGACAAAAGTAACAGTGAAATCAACATGCAAACTATGAACAATCAAAATCGAGCAGCTATACATTCGAAATCACTCCGATTTGATGTTCAGATTCAAGAAACATAGAGTGAAGAAGTGAAATCACAGGAAGAAAATAACAGAAAATCAGCTGGTAAGGAGTACTCGCCGTCGATTAGAGCTCAATCCCGACGGAGATGAACGGAATCTGGGCAGGAATAAGTTCGACAGTGACGGCGAGAAGACCAATTGCAGGTCTGATGAAGCTTTTCTGAGTGAATGAGAGAGGGAAAATTTTTGTGAATGAGAGGGAAATTTTTGTGAATGAGAGAGGGTTTTCGATAAAGGGGGAAACGAAGGTTAGGGCCAAAAAAGCTGAAAATTTGCCTAAGTGTTTGGCGGGTCTAGTTATTTCAGCTTCGCGCTTAATGAAATTAGGGGACAGCATTTATTAAATGCTATGATAGGAAACCGACAATAAAAAAAATATCAACGATAGCAGTGTAGTAAAATGAGCTATAAACATCTGCTATTAATGGGTACTTTTTTTGTAGTGATATATCAATATCTATAATCTTCCTCAGTTTAAGAGAGATTTTTTAGAAATTTTGATTTAAAGAATAACACTATATACCAAATATGGTTTTTGTTTGGGATACAAAAATGAATTTCCTTGATCTACCACCAGATTACCAAATACCAAATGAACTTTTAGATACCACAACATACTACATACACGATATAAATCTCTTACATACTTGAAACAAAAAACAACAATTTGTAGTGTCATTTTTATTTAACGAGAAGTACGTAAGGTTTGATGTTAACTAGTATGTACTAATTGATAAAATATGTTTAAACAAATGCTTATATAGATCTTGAAGATGATACCTAGTTTCGAGTATAGATCCAGTTGTACTAACTTCGTATTAATAGAGTTTCATGTTCAAAGAAATGGTTATCTATATACCGAGGAATGGTGATTAATTATATAGTAAACTAATTGAGGCCGTCCGAAGGATGTTATTGTTGTTGGAGAAAAAGGCCAAAAATGTTTTGTTGTAGACAGAGCCGGCCGTTTAAGCAAAACTGATTAAATAATAATTATCACTAAATTATATAAATGTTTAGGTAAGTGAAACAACCCAATACATTGAATCCAATGAAAGACAAAATACAATTAACTCTTTTTTATAGTCCGCCGGTCTTATTCTTATCCTTGATCACATGCTTATCAAATTTAGTGGCTTGTCTTTTTCCATCCATGTCTACACGTGTATATGCATAATGCATGTACATACCTTAATTTATGTATTTAATATATCAGTTCATTCTTGTTTTTATAATGTATTAAGAATATAGTTACCATTGTCGAGATATAGACTTTAACTAAATCAATATAAATCTAATATAGCAGCTTCTATCTAATTTTGTGTGAATTGGCTCACAAGGCTATATTAAGAGATCGGTTTAAGTATACTGGCATATTATACAACTATTTTCTTAAGCTGGTTCTGATACTAGTGATATATGTCCGTTGACAATTTAAGCATGCCACATTGTGGAATTTTATTAGGTTTAGACATTTTACCCGGATCTAAATCGAAATTGTTGGATATGGGTTTAGCATCCATCCAAACCTATTGAAAATCTTGTCTAAATCAATTATACTCGATGTCGGCCCAAGAAGATAAGTCCGCGAAGGAGTCAACGGTCCAAAGAGAAGTCAACATCTTAGCGCTATAAATAGGACTCTTTGTTCTTCATTTCACACACATTGTAACTTGTGAGAGGCCGAGCAACTTCTATAAAGCTCCGACCTCAAGCATTGTCTAGTGAGCACGTCATTCGACAGACTCACACCTCGTACCATCATGTTCATAGCTCGGCTCCGGCCTTAAGATCAATAAAGAATCATTTCAACCTCACTTTACATTTGTATTTCACCTCGTAGTTCGGACATTTCAGATCGTAGTCCGTAATATTGACTAGGTCGAATTTCCGTAACAACAATTGGCGCCGTCTGTGAGGAACGATAAACTTCTTTACGATCTAAGACGAAGCCGAGATGACATGACCCCTTTCAGCTAGCGACAGCTCCGGAAAGGTAGCATGCCAGCCGTCGAACCCAAAACCTCCGAATCCAAGCAAAGGGACGGACCTACCGCACACACCGGTCAGCTCACCAAACCCAAATCCCCTCACTCCCCTGGAACTCTCGAAAACCACCGGACCCAACACCGCATTAGCCCGCACGAAGATGTCGACGGTCAACAACCCACTCAATCAAATCGGAAGCGCGAGCACGCCCAGAAATGACGAACCAGCGACAAGACGAACCAGCGACGACCGTCATACAAGTTCCCGACCAGGACCGACAAGACACTGTTTCTCTCATAAGAACTTTTATGGCACAAATTGATGAGCTAAGACAATGCAACAGCGACCGCTTCCAACAACTCGCAAACGCCCAGAATATATGCCACGAACAGATCGCCAACCTCCGGGGCCAGACCCGCACAAGTCATCGGGATAGATTGAATAAGCTGAACCTCCTTCGAACAATCCAATCCGGAGACTTCACAGGATAAGCCGGGCACGTACTCGCACCTAAAACCTAGCAAATGACAAGATAATCTAGGCCCAAGCCCACACCTATAAACATTTGCATATAAGACGAAGGCATCTTCGTACTTAAAAACCATAAAGAAGGCAAGTCAAAGACTGAATTTTCCCTCGCCAATATTCGGAAAAATTCGAACAAAACAATCACATCAAAACGAAGTAACAACAAAAAGAAAAAATGTTGAAGCCGAGCTAACAACGAGCTCGGACCAGCCCGCACCTCAAAAAAAAAAAGAGGTAACACTTCATGAAATCAGACGTGAACACTACGCAAAGTAACGAAAGCATGAAAACAAAATAATACACATCAGGCTCAAAATATTTTCTTCTTGCTATTAAAACAAGCCAAAAGACAATCCAAAAGAAACGACAAAAACCAAAAGTATTTACAAGAATAAACAGCGTCCACAAAAATATTAAATCACTTTGAAACCCCCAGAGCTCGCAAACCAGCAGCCACCTCGGGAGTAATAAGCACGGTGTTCGACCCATAGGAAGATCGACCAATGCTTCTGAATACACATCTTCATACCCAGGATCGCCAAGAGGATTCATAAAGAAGTCATCTCTCCCAAGATCCTGAACCGGCAAAGTGAGAAGGTCAGCTCGCAACTTAGCATCGTGCTTCTTAAGCTTCTCAAGACGAACATGAGGGACTTCAATCCCTTCATCCACGAGAAGCTGTAGAGCACCCAATACGGCGACGGTCTGATGAATCTCCAATAACTTACTCGTCGCCAGGGCATCGTCTTTCTTCTCAGCCATGATCTTGTAAAGACGCTCGGAAGCCTTCTCATACATCCTCCTCTTCTCAAGCAAAATAGCCTCCTCGCTCAATAAGCGCAGCCGATCACACTCGGACTTAAGTTCCTTAACCTCATCCCTCAGGGAGAAAATAACCTCCTCACTCTGGTCCTCGGACTCCCGCTGCTCTTTCTGAAGATTAAGGACCAGGGCCTTGAGCTCGATATTCGCGAACTTAGCCTCAACAAGTTTCTTACGAGCACCTTCAGGCCTATTCAAGGACATCCGCATGCTCATAACCTCCTTCTTAAGTTTCTCCTCCCTGGCCTTGAACGCCTCGAGCTCTGCAGCAACAGAATCAGTAAGCTGATTAAGATTGGCAAAAGCCTGCCAGAACCAACAGAAACACAACAGCATAAGCAGAAGCCTCTCTCCTCACACATCATGTCTAAAAAAAGAAACTAGAGAAGACGCTCACCATTGCGAAATGATAATTCGCGTCCTGTTGAATCTTGGCCTTGAATAACTGGTCGACAGGAACCAAGCTGAGACGGGGTTTCAATGATAAATGGCGAAAGAGATTCATGCAGGAAGTCCTATCACGGATGATCAAGTCAGGACCATTACGACGAAAGTTGAACGAACCATCTAAAGCCTTCAGGCCCTCCGACCCCTTCGAGCTATCAATCACCAATGAGCCGTCCCCAGTCGGGGATTTTCTCGCCCGACGCTTCTCGGTACGGGCAAGAACCCTCCGGACATCCGGCTCAACGTAGTCTCCCAAGCGGTCTAACTCCGCGGCTGACACATCTTCAATTTGCGATCTGCGCCGCTTCCCGCTCAAACAACCATCGCTACCACCAGCACCAAGATCATCACCCACCTCCTCGAGAAAACCAGCGTGACCAAGAGCCAGTTCCTCTTCAACGACTATGTCGTCCTCAACAGCATAAAACGACTCTCCATCAACATCACAGAATTCCTATCATTAAGAGATAACTTCCTCATACTGTCATTATCACCCCCCATATCAAGGGATAAATCTCCCTCGGTAACTGCGTTGCTTCCTCCAGCAAGGGACGATTCTTTCTCGCCATCGGCATCCTTTTCATCAGCACCTGCACCGTCTCCGTCAACGCCAATCTCGCCTCCATCATCACCAAGTACGGCGGTGCTAGTAATTGGACCCTCCGTACGGATCACCATTTCTTCTTCAGGCCGGTTTAGAAGCACCGGCGACTCCTCGGCCATCTGAACGACCAACTGAGTATTGCAAACATTCTCGATTGATTCCCGAGCCGGGGAAACACCCTCAACGGAAGCAAGGACTCTTTGGATATAATCTGGTAATACGGCCTCCCTCCAACTCATATCTTAATGATCCCAAAGCAGAAGAAAGCAAAAGCGAGGTAAAGGAGAAAATCCAAACGAAACGGCAGATTCGGAGAAACAAATGCAAAAGCCAAAACTCACAATCGACCAAGACAAAAAAGAGACAGAAGTCGAAAGAGCAAGATCTAAATTACCAAAAGGAAGGATTTTTCTTTATAAGTAAAATCACGTCTTTCAAAACCACGCCTTTTCGCTTCCCCGAGGATAAAAAGAGCCCCAGCAGCGCGGACATGAACGGTAAAGCAAAAATTAACTAAACAAGATTTTCGTCTGACTTAAAATTCTCGAAGAAATTTGCCGACCTCAGCATCACGGCTCGACGAACTGGGGGGGGCTAATTGTTGGATATGGGTTTAGCACCCATCCAAAGCCCATTGGAAATCTTGTCTAAATCAATTATACTCGATGTCGGCCCAAGAAGATAAGCCCGCGAAGGAGTCAACGACCCAAAGAAAAGTCAGCATCCTAGCGCTATAAATAGGACCATTTGTTCTTCATTTCACACACATTGGAACTTGCGAGAGGCCGAGCTACTTCTATAAAGCTCCGATCTCAGCATTGTCTAGTGAGCATGTCATTCGACGGACTCACACCTCGTACCATCCTGTTCATAGCTCGGCTCCGGCCTTAAGATTAATAAAGAATCATTTCAACCTCACTTTACATTTGTATTTCACCTCGTAGTTCGAACATTTCAGATCGTAGTCCGTAATATTGACTAGGTCGAATTTCCGTAACAACAGAAATTACCAAAAATTGATTTGATCAGAATTGGTATGTATATTTTATCCGATTAAATTTTATGTGTATTATCTATAAATATTGGTTCAGTTTCAGTTTTTGTTCGACATATGTTCGAATATCTAAATGATCGGAAAATATTAAAAGAAAAGAAAGAAATACATGATAAAATAGAAAGAGGAAAAGATAAAGTTTGAGTTATACGAAATAGTTAGACGCGGAAATAGTTGGAAGTGTGAAAGAATGGCATGTTCATCAATAACGAAATTAGGCAGTCTAAGGACTTTTTCTTTTTGTCAACAGGCAATCTAAGGACTTTGATCATTAGTTTCGCATTTAACTAATGTTTAATCTTCAACATTTCCTATTATTATTTTTTTTTTTTTGAACTAGAACATTTCCTATTATTAGTATATAAATATATGAATGTCCAACAAATTATATTTGGAAAAAAAGCTAATGATAAGTGTGAAAACTCCTGCATACACTGCAACGAGACAACCTTATTCCTTCCACCCCACGTTCGTCATTTGTCTCTTCCAATAGAAGTTATTTACATTTATAATAAAAAGGAAAGACGTAAAATAGAGAAAAAATCATAAAATAGCACAAAAAATATATTTTATCATAAATATAGCACTAAAGAAAATAATTCACATTTTTAGCATTATTTTAATTACAAAAACTTTTATAGCATTATATAATTTAGGGTTTAGGGTTAATTATTTAGGGTTTAGGGTTTATTATTTAGGGTTTAGGGTTTATTATTGAAGGTTAGGGTTTAGTATTTAGGATTTAGGGTTTAGTATTTAATAGCACAAAAAACATATTTTATCATAAATATAATACCAAGGGAAATAATTTATATTTTTAGCATTATTTTAATTACAAAGACTTTTATATCATTATATAATTTAAAGTTTAGGATTAATTATTTAGAGTTTTGGGTTTATTATTTAGGGTTTAGGATTTAGTATTTAGGATTTAGAGTTTATTATTTAAGGTTTAGGGTTTAGTATTTAGGATTTAGAGTTTAGTATTTAAGGTTAAAGGTTAGGGTTAATTTAGTGACAAAATATATTTTTGTGCTATTTTTATGATTTTTCTTCCTTAATGCTATATTTGTGACAAAACATGTTTTTTGTACTATTTTTACGATTTGCCTTATAATAAATAAATTATATGTCTATGTTTTCGGTGCTAAATATACTACAATAAATTAGCCGAGTAGCTAAGTCAAGATTTAACGAAAAAATTATGAACAAGTATAACATTTATACCAAAATTGTTTGTTAAATATTTTTCAAATTAATAATTGATGTGAATGACGAAACCCATGTGGCCTGCATTTCTGTAAGTTACAAGAAAAGGTCAGTTTTATAACTAAAGATGAATTAATTATTAATAAGTCAAAATATTTGTATGTAGTTCAGTTTCTTGGGCAGTTCATAAGGAAATCTAGGAGCCTCTCGTGGTTTCATAGAATATTCTATATAAAAATATACGTTTTCTCTCACTATATAAAAACATTATTTCTTTCATCCATTTATAAAATAATACTCCATCGTTTTTGTTTTGTTCATCCTTAAATTCACGTAGAGCCAATGATTGTCGCCATCGTGCAACCTCCGCTGATCAAGTATTTTCGTAAGCTTGGGCCCGCTTAGTTATAGTATTATTTATCTTGGGGGCATCCATGCATATATGAATTTTAGTTTTTTTTTTGCGACAAAATGAAAACCTAAAACTTAAAACAACTAAAGTGACTTAAGTCGATGGTTTCAAACTACCGTGTATAATATGTGCCGGTTGGACGAGAGCAATTTTTGCCATCTTGTCTATTTTTTTGTGTTTTTGTCTATAACATCTAAAAAATCTCAAAAGTTTAAAATGTCTCGAATTCCTTTATATAAATTACAACCACATACCATTCTTTTGGTTCAAATATTATTTTCACCAATTCAAAATAGTTTGTACTAATGCAACTTTCTCTTATTTTAGAAACCTCATGAATTACATCTAATCTATTAAAACAGGAAGGTTTGCCATGGTAAATAAATGTTGTTCCCGAAATTTGCCCTTGATATTATTATGATTTATAACCTTCATTAAGGGTAAAACTGTAAAACAATATATATTAATGATTTAATTAAATTTCATTAAGAGTAATTAGGGAATATAACATTATCTCTACAATCCATGTTTCCAAACAAGACAATTATTAAACATGTAGCCACCAACCAAATTTTAATGGGTCCCACTTTCTAATTAATTAAAATCAAAATAAATTAATTGATAAATATAATTAATAATTTATACATCAACTATTATATATAAATTAAAATTCTCTAATTTAAGATTTAATTCAAAATATATTTATAATATATTTTAATATCTTTTTCAAATATATATATATATATATACATATTACGATTGATGTTTTTACGATTGTATTTTTTAGCAAGTTTTTTCATCAAACTGAAAAATATTTAATTAATTAAACGGGTTGAAAAATTAATTAGCCAATCTCGATTATAAATTTTCTATAAAAAAATTCGCATATAGTAAATAATTTCAGTTGATATATTTTAAACTTAATAAAAATAATAAAATGATTTCATACTTATATTATTCAAATATTTGAATCGTCAAATTATGCTTTATGTTTGAATGAAGTTTTTAACGGATAGTTCCATCAAATTTGCAAATTATATATACGACTACAACATGTATTTTATAAAATAATATTTTAGATAAATATAATAACAATTAAACATATACCACATAACTTTTACAATAGTTGTTTTCACATATATATATTTTTTCCAAACTATGATCTTACGATACAACACATATTAAATTATATAATGCGAAATCGTTATTTTAATCTCTTAATCCTTACGATATATCTCTTCCAAATAACACATAATTCATTTAAAAAAAAAAACTAAATTGCTAACTCACTGTTTATAATGTTGGTTAAACAATTATAATCAAAATTAGATGACATAATTAAAAATCTAAACTACTATTAACAAAATGAATAAAAAGTAAAATTTGTAAGGAAAATTAAACCCGCACTTTTTAAATGTGGGTCAAAATCTAGTAGCTTATATTAATGCCTCAAATTATGTATATTGTGTAGTGGTAATAGACTACAGCGAATGTTTATGTGCTTCCATCATTATATTTATGTTTCTTTCGTAATAGATATACCAATATTAGCATCAATACAAATTCTTTTTCTTTTCCCAAGAAGGGACTATATAGTAACATTGTCCATTTTGAAGTAATTTTGTTTCTATGTGCCTCTCATCGCCATCTATATGGTTTTGGGATTCTTCATATGTTAGACATTTCGTTTCGGAAATATTTAAAATCACGAACATATTCCAATTTAATATATTTATATATATTATACAATTTATTATTTATACTCTTTCAAATATACTATAATATCTATAAAAATTGTAGGTTTGAACCTTTAAAATAGATAGTTTATATTTGCAAATAGAAATGGTTTTTTTTTTAACATCTATTATTAATTATTATTGATCAACATATGGTTCATACAAATAAGAACTAATTAAAAGTAAACGATAATTAAAAACAACAAAGTCTAAATCAATATTATCTAACTTAGCCAATTTATCAGCTATAACGTTTTTTTCACTATTGACAGTTTCCACCAAACAATTTGGTAGTTTGACCATCCATTAATCCAAGTCTAAAATCATTGCTCCCAAGAATGTGTTCTCTTTCCTATTATTAACCACTAACTCAAGTTTTTTCCTGTCCGTTTCAAACCATACATTTCTGCATCCACATGACCAGACATGTTATAGTACAACAATGAAAGCTAAAGCTTCAGCTTGTAATGGATGATCAACTGCCTTAACCTTTGCATGGCCAGATAGAACATGATTTTCCTATCAGTCTCGAATTATCCAACCTACACCAGTATAGCGTGCATTTCCAACATGGCTACTATCGAAATTACATTTAAACCAACCTTGAGGAGGTTTGACCCATTTGATAGATCGTTCCACACCTTGTCTGTCTCTTACAAGTTGCTGTAACTCCGGATTAGCCTGTAACCATTCTTCCGTAGCTGCAATACTTCTAACCAAGTCTTCATTAGGGTGAACGTTACGTTTCTAAAAAATGAACTCATTTATGGATTTCCACAACACCCATAAAACCCAACAAGGCAACATACGCACCGTAGAAATCAATGTTTCATCTTCATAAATTTGTAGAATTTTCTTCATATTTGTTTCCAGATCATCACAATTATTACTCCATAATAGAAACCCTGCACATCTCCATACTGCAACTAAGTAAGGACATTGAAACAATATATGATTAATTGATTCATTATCAGAGAAACATTTTTGACAAACCACATCATGAGGAATACCTCTTGTACTTAATCTTGTTAATGTTGGAAGAGCTCATGTGACTACTTTCCACAAGAAATGCTGAAGTTTTGGTGCTATTTTAAGCTTCCACAAGGCTACTTTCAACTCAGGTGATCCCGATGGAGGTTCTATCGGGTTCTCCTCCATTAGATGCAATGCAACCCTATACCCTGATTTAACCGAATATTGGTTATTCTTAGTAAAAGGCCATATATACTTGTCCAGAGAACTAACCGTGGATAGGTGTATTGATTTTGCTAGTGTAGCATCATGCTCCCCCAACATTACAGACAAAAGTTCCTCATTCCATTGTCGTGTTCCTGGATGAAAGAGATCGCTCACTCTCATGTTAGGATCCACAACTGCAACTTCAACCTGTCTGGGAGGCATTGTAGGAAGCCAATTATCCCCCCCCCCCCAAACCCTGTTGTTGTGACAAGTACCAATTTGTACACGTAACCCTTGTTTTAGCAAGTCTCTACCTGCTAGTATAGATCGCCACCCAAAGGATACATTAACATTAGGCATCGAATGTAAATATTCCGATGAATGATAATAGTGACCTCTATAATGCGAGCTAGAAGAGATTCTGGATTCTTAAGAATCCGCCAAGCCTGATTGGCAAGCAATGCAACATTAAACTTTCTAGAGTCCCTGAAGCCCATACCACCTTCCTGTTTTGGTAAACACAGACGATCCCAAGATATCCATGGGATTTTGTGTTTTCCTTTCTCACTTCCCCACCATAAATCTTTCATTTTACTGTTAATCTCTGTTGTTATAGTCTTAGGAATAAGAAAACAACACATAACATACACTGGTTTAGCTTGAAGTTCCGACTTGATCATCACTTCTTTTCCGGCTTGAGAGAGAAATTGATTGTACCAAAAATCTGTTTTTGACTCCACCCTATCTACTAAATCTTGAAAAACCTTTGTTTTGTTCATGTCAAATTTCTCCAACTGATGTAAATACTTACCTTCACCTCCAACTGATGTAATACCCAAGATTTGATGTAGTCTAGTTCTAGTTGTTTGAGGAATCTTCAGACCAAATATGATTGATGATTTGCTTATGTTAACTTTCTGGCCTGATAGAGTTTCATAAACCTGAAATAAGCGATGTAGTTCTCCGCAATCTTGTTCCGTGGCCCTACAAAAGAACAAAGAGTCATCCGCAAAAAATACATGACTAACTGAAGGACAATTTCTTGCTAGCTTCATCCCTTGAAAACGCTGAAACCTTTTTGAAGACACCAACATCTGACTCAACACTTCTGCACACATCAAAAACAAGTATGGTGATAGCGAATCCCCTTGACGTAGACCTATTGTTCGTGTTATTTCCCCATAGGCACTACCATTGATCAAAAATGTATATGTAACCGTCCGCACACATTTTATAATCATAGTAATCCATTCCTAAGCAAAGCCTAGTAGTTGCATCACCTTTTCTAGAAAAGTCCATTCTACACGGTCGTACGCTTTGTTGATGTCCGTTTTGATAGCTACATACTTTTCAGTACAGTCTCTTTTTGAATTTAAACCATGTACTAATTCATGAGCCACCAAGACATTATCCTGAATATGTCTTCATGGAACGAATGTTGCTTGAGAATCCGATATGACCTGTCCAAGAATAGGTTTCAGTCGCAAAACCAGTATCTTCGAAATGATCTTATAACTCACTGTACATAAGCTGATAGGACGATAATCCACCATTGAAATTGTTGTTGTGATCTTAGGGAGAAGACATATTTGAGTTCTATTCAACTGAGGGTCCAACTCTCCTTCACTGAAAATTTTCTTTACCATAGTAAAAACATCCTCAGATATTACTTCCCAGAATTGTTGATAGAACGCAGCAGTATACCCATCTGCACTTGGTGCTTTATCCGCTCCTAATATGAACACTGCATACTTGATTTCCTTATTTGTGATCGGTTGTAGTAACATTCTATTCATTTCATCAGTTACCCACAAAGATATCCTAGGGAAATCCTCCATTGTGCATTGTGTGTTTGTTGTTGTTGTGTACATCTTATGAAAGTAGTCTCCAGCAACCTTAGTTATAGCTTCATCCCTTGTATGAATAATCCCCAAGTCATCTGTGATCGATTTGATGCAGTTTCTCTTCCGTCTGGCTTTGGTGATACCATGATAGAAGCGAGTGTTACGATCAGCTCACCGTAGATAGGTTACTCGACTCTTCCTTTTCCAAAAGAATTCCTCATCACAGTAGGCTGTGTTTAGGTCTTTACACAATTTTTGAATCTGTCCCAGCGGCACATTACCATCCCTAAGAGCCCCATCTATTCTTGTCCTTAGTTTTTGAATATGTTCTGCAACATTCCCTCTATTCCGATGTTTCCATTGAGCCATAGCTGAACGACATCGACCAAGTTTCTGATTAATATCTGATCCTGACCAAGCGTTAACAACTGTTGTAATGAAATCTTCATCTTGGTAAAGAGTTTTATCATATCTGAATTGTCCTCGTTTGATGCTTACTTGGTAATAAATATTGATCATTAAAGGACGATGATCTGATTCTGCTAAGTCTAAAAACTCTGTAACAGATTCAGAATACCTATCCAACCAAGATCGATTTACTAAAACCCGATCAAGACAACATTTTATGATTTCACTACGTCTACGACCGACCCGAGAATAAGGGTTTCCTTTTTGTTTAAGATCAGCCATCCCACATACATCGACCATAGTTTGAAAATCACGGAAGCTACTCACATTACGCACCCGACCACCACGTTTCTCATACTGTTCTAAAATTTTGTTAAAACCGCCACACATCATCAAAGCTCCTGTTCTCATCACTTCTATACGCTGGATCCTTTCCCATAAGTGATTCTGATACTTTGGTATTGGGTTGCCATAAATACACGATAAGTAAAATTCAAATGATTTGAATTGAACAAATAGGTCAACCATTCTTACATCAGAAGATATTACTTGAACTGAAACAAATGCTTCCAGAAAACTACTAAACCTCCACTTAAACCTTGTGGAGATACAATACACATTCCATCATATCCTAACAACATACCCACTTCCCTTATATAATTATCACACTGTTTTGTTTCCACCAAAAACAACATGTCAGGAGAGTACACCCCCTGCAACTCCTTTAGACGTCGAACTGTGAGGCGTTGTTCCAAACCTCGACAGTGCAAACTTGTACTCTCATGGGGCTGAAGGTGGATTCGGGCCCACCGCGCCTCCGTCCATTGACCTCCTAATAGGAGGAGAGAGTTGACCATCATAGTAATTAGAAGCTATCTTTCCCAAAGCATTAAAAGCAGTGTAAGAAGCTGAGATTATCACATACTTGTCAATAGCAATCTGGAGGCATTTCTGTTTCTTCTGAGAAGGTCCAGCTTCATCGTTTGGAACATTTGGACCGTTCATGGTTGAGAAATCGCGTGATGACCGAGCCACACTCTGGCTGTTAGAATCTGGAGACTTACGCACATGTCCAGACAGTGAAGTATCCTGACTAGGGCTAAGAAATGTACCATATTCCATCAGCGGTGGAACGTCCCTTGCCCAACGTTCCTCCATCTCCAGAATGATGTGATTTGGATCCTCGTCCTCCTTATCCTCTGCAGTCATGTCCTGTGGAGGCACTGACACACGTTCTCTTCTTCTATCCTCAGCTAACAGATTCTCCACAAAATCCCATCTCCTTTTAGCAACGCATGGACCATGAGTGAGTGTGATCCTTCTTTCAAACTCCTCCCAAGTTTCCTCCTCGTCAGATTCATGGTTTTGTACCCCAAGCACATCCCTAGAATCTTCATTCTGTCATTCCATATTGTCCATGTCCTCTTGCCCAGCAGCAATACCCTCCTCTTGTTCAACTACCAAAACTTGACCTTCGTTATCACCTTGAGCCTGATCTTCCCCGATCTCCTGCTCATGTCCATCATTGTCATTGTTGTTATCTTCTTGGTAATCATCGTGTTGTAGGCACTCACCAGTATCATGTGTCATCATACCATTGACAACACATAACCCTCGTAAACGTTCATAACGAAAGCTCAGTAATGTATTAAACCCCGGTGTGAACTGAAAAAACTTCTTGAAACGCAGAGGATTATCCACATTCCAATTGATCTTCACTCTGACAAATTCCACTACATAGTTCACTTCCGGATTGAAATCTATCTCTTTAACCTCTCCCAAATGATCTCCAATGAATTGGATAACCCCACGGGTTAGGTATTGCAATGGAATTCCTCTGATCTGCACCCCCAGAACGGATTGAAGTTAAGTGACAAATCATCCATTTTCGGGGTCCATCTTTTCATAACCAACATGCGGTCATTAAACGCCCAAGGCCCTCTGTTGAATACCGAATTCAGTAACTCTTCAGAAGGAAAAACAAATTGGAATTTGCGCCTCTCCACCATTCGACCTGAGATCACACCAGCCAAGCCCCAGTTACGCGGAAGCGACGACACAATCGCCCTAAGGTTTTGACGCTTTGGAATCAACAGACGGCCCATCAATGAGAACTGTCGTTGGGAGACGAATCAGAATATCAGTAACGCCAAGATGAAGATCTTGAATTGCTCGACCCAAATTTTCAGCCATTCTTACTGTGAAATTGAAATCGGGATTTTGATGTTTACGAAGGAAAGATTCGATAACTCTGTAATTATCACACCGCAACTCCGATATATATGAATAATACAAAGAGGGGAAGTTCCAGACAGTTACTTATGAGGAATAATCATCGTAGTGGAGGAGACCCACTGCGGATATGGAAACCCTGATTGTTCAGCCTTCGTAACCGCTCTGATTTCATCCCACGCCGTTGACAAACAAGGAGATAACCATCCTTGAAAAAGAGAACAAACTGAAAATCCAAAATCGCCATAAAATCGCCACAATCGCCATAAAATCCGAACTCTTTTTAAACATCCATGGTTTTGTAAATAGCAATGGTTTTAGAAGTTTTTTGGATTTGATGGTAGTTTTTTTTTTTTGTCGACGATGGTAATTTAACAAAACTCATATTTCTATAGTTGATATGTGTTTAAATAATATATAATTTATTGTTTTTTTCTCTTAGGCACCACATCATACATATTGTATATCACAATTAATTCTCTTTGACCTCAATTTTTTTTTAATATAACTTGTAAACATTCCAAACTAACTTGCCACATTAAAATAATTTTCTTTGGTGAACATCTTAGTTCCCATGAAAGTGCTTATAGAGCTTTAGTATATGAACCGTAGTGGATATACTTCTTCCTTTGTCAGGATCTTTTACTCTAAATGATAATTTGAGTTTGCCTTACATTGTCTAAGTTTCATGAAATTAGATCCATGTCTTCTCTAAAAAACTGACTAATTGATATATCAACAAGGATATTTTGACATTTTTTGAGAATATATTTTTGTTTATGCCAGTTTTTCAGTTTGTTAGTAAAAAAAATAAAAAAAAAAATTAAGAGAGATAAGTTATTTGACAATTTATCCATCCAACTAATGTAGATTAAATTTTTTAATTTGTGTTAGCATATACAGTATAAACTATGTAAGTTAATAATGTTAAGACATTAATATTTTATTATTTTAGAAAGTTATTAATTTTAAACCAATTGAGTAATGAATGTTTGGGACTAGAAATCTACAGTATTTATAAATTATTATTTGATAACTCTACATCATTCGATTCAGTAATGAATGTAATCTACTGTAGATTTTTCTAGTATATAAAGAAATTCGATATTTAAACTTAAATACTTACCCATGTTTGCTTAAGTTTAGCAATAGCGGCCATTAAAACGCTTACGAAAAAGAGCATTAAAAACGCGCAAGTTAAGCGTATAATTGTACAAAAATACAAAGTTCCGCCGTTAGAAATTCCATTTCAGTCTCTTTTTTGTTTGGACATTAATTTGAGTCTTTTCTTTCTTGAGAAAAAATCCATTTCAGTCTTCTATAATGTAAATCGTCAATATGGTGTGTTACTCGTTAATAGAAAAATAAACCTTATGGAAATAGTACAATGTTTTGTAAAAAAAAAACGGTTTATGGAATTAAAATTAAAGTCAGACGAAGAGGGGAAGCATTATAAAAAAAAAATGTGGGGGGAAACATTTATCTTAAAGTAATAGCCTAATAAAACCAAAATAATGACAATGGAAGTTGCTGACTCAAGATTTTTCAGCTTTTGGGAAGTTGCCGTTTTTACTATCGTTACAACTGTAATACTTGGGAAAAATTATTGAGAAAAGTTATAAAATAGCACAAAAAACATACTTTATCATAAATATAGCACCAAGTAAAATAATTTACATTTTTAGCATTATTTTAATTACAAAGACTTTTATAACATTATATAATTTAGGGTTTAGGGTTAATTATTTAGAGTTTAGGGTTTATTATTTAAGGTTTAGGGTTTATTATTCAAGGTTAAGGTTTAGTATTTAGGATTTAGAGTTTAGTATTTAAGATTTAGGGTTAGGGCTAATTTAGTGACAAAACATGTTTTTGTGCTATTTTTATGATTTTTCTTCCTTGGTGCTATATTTTTGACAAGTCATATTTTTTGTGCTATTAATGCGATTTGCCCAAAATTATTCTCTAATTTCTCTTTATTTGTCAATTTTTTGTTGTAAGATTAATTAATTAATTAAGTTGTTTTGTACTACACTTCCACATTTACACTCGTTTATATGTATAGATATAAGTATTTGTGGTGTGACAGTATATTACACAGTTCAAAAAGACAATTTTTAGGACCAAGTTAATTATAGAAAAAGTCATAAAATAGCACAAAAACATACTTTATCATAAATATAGCACCAAGAAAAATAATTCACATTTTTAGCATTATTTTAATTATAAAGACTTTTATAGCATTATATAATTTAGGGTTTAGAGTTAATTATTTAGGATTTAGGATTTATTATTTAGGGTTTAAGGTTTAGTATTTAGGGTTTATGGTTTATTATTCAAGATTAGGGTTTAGTATTTAGAGTTTATATTTAGTATTTAAGATTTAGGGTTAAGGCTAATTTAGTGACAAAACATGTTTTTGTGCTATTTTTATGATTTTTCTTTCTTGGTGCTATATTTTTGACAAGTCATGTTTTTTGTGCTATTAATGCGATTTGCCCTTAATTATATTTTATTTATCAATTAGAGTGAGATATATATAACTAATGATACTGTATTTACAAATTAGTCTTTCTTAAAAACTAGATTTATTCGTTTAAATTAAGTTCTTGAAATGTAAATAAACATTAATATAAATATTTAAAGATCATAAATGCGATGCACGATAGGTAAAAAAAGTAAGAAATAAACGAATTATTTTAAGGAAGAGACAAGGCCCCCTGGTAAAGTGGGAGAGGTTTTAGGAAAGAAAGCTCAGTGCTATTCGGAGAGAGAAAGGACACATATGGAATCTTACCAAGTTTTCGAGTCAAACAAATTTATCATTTTAATTTTATTTTATGCGTATGACATGACATGAACGACATCTCTCCTTCTTGTCCTCTCTCGCTATGGTGTTTCCTTCTCACACTATAAGAACACCCTCAACATTTCCCCTGCAACTCCCTCTCTCTCTTCTCTCTCTCCTCTCCTCTCCTCTCCTCTCGCTCTAATAAACCAGAAAAGAACAGACAAAAAAATGGAAGAGTTGGGTTCTATTTGGTTTTACCAAGAGGTTTGTTTTCTCTTAATAATTTGTATGAAGATTATGTTCATTTCTTTGCACTCTTATGTATGAGCAATTCTAGAGTTCTAGAATTATTATGTTTTTTTGGAAATTCACATTTCACTCGAGTTGTTTCCGACATTATAAAAACTCTTGAGATCTATGAAAATCTGTCAGAACAATCCATTTCACCTACATAAAATGTGACTTCTTGTTCTTTTCTGCACCTTTAACTCAAAAAGACTATTTTCTTTTTTGTCTTTTTATTTAATTATTTTTCTAGCCCTGACGTTTATATATATTTATGATTTATATATGTTTGGTTTAGATTTAGTAACGTTTTGAGTGAATTCTTGACCCCAACGCAAGGTTGTTATCACACATCATTAGGAAAATGATCAATTTCTTTTTATAATTTATCATCTTTTCAGTATACTATTTTCTAGATGTTGATTTCTTCAATGATTCGGTTCATTTTTTTATTAATTAATTTCTGACTTTTAGTTCTTTCTTTTCATGTAACTAACATTTTTGATATTTTATTACAGAGTATGGATGAATTAAGACAGAAGCTTCAATACAGTTCCTTCGAGATTGAAGCTGTGAAAACAAAAGCTAATGAAGAATCAAAGGTTCATCAAGAAGAAGTGAATAATCTTCTTCATCTTCTCAAACTCGCTCGTCAAGAAAGAGACGAAGCTAAAGATCAATTACAGAAACTCTTGCTCACAATCAAAACAAATTCGAGCATCACTGAGTCTAACTCGCACGGTTCTTCACCGGTTGACTCGTTCTTCGAACCGGTTTCGTCTCCTGAATTCTCCAACTTCAATATTTTACCGGAACCGGTTCACCAAATCAAATTCAGTAACCGACCCGTTAACCGGGTCTGTAATTCTCAGCAGAGACCGGTTAAGATTGATCCAACGGAAGCGTTGATGAATGAGATTATAAAAGGAAAAACTTTACCGGAGAAAGGGAAGTTTCTTCAAACTGTTATGGAATCTGGACCGTTGCTTCAGACACTTCTTGTCGCCGGTCCTCTTCCACAGTGGCGTAATCCTCCGCCGCTTCAACAGAGTTTTAGGGTACCGCCGGTTTCGAACTCTTACGATATCTTGAAAGGTTGTTTGACGAAGACGACGACGTCAATGCTCAATTTCAGAAGTTGCTCTGTTCCTGGAATTTCTACTGGAATGGAATTTGCTAAGAGACAAAGATTTCATTAGTATTTTACTATTTTACTATTTTTGTTATTTTTATAAACTTTTTTGTTCTTGCTCTGTTTTTTTCTTGGTTATTCAGTTAGCCGTCTGGGATTTATATTATTTGTATAGATTTAAAAAATGGTTTTCTGTGGGGTTTAAGAGTTTGTCTGTAAATTTGAGTATAAAGGATTTAAGGTTCATGGATTTAGGTATTCATGAATCTTTATTTCAAGCAATTATCATATATGGATGGTCCTGATTCTTGATTCTACGAGTTTGCTAATCTCTAATGGTGTTTGATAGATAACTTGATAAGATTTGACGATTCTTGAACATTAGTTTTGTTGAAATTCAAATTTTATGATATGTTGCGCTAGTATATTTTCTGGCAACTTTTTGATAAATTCTTTTCAATTGAATAACTGGACTGTGAGAACGATTGATACATAGCCGTAAAACATTATAACAAAGTGTACTTATATATCAAAATTGGAGTTTCTTTGAATGATTTATCCAAAGTTTATAATATGATTAAAACTTTGAAACAATTATAGTCGAAAAAGAAAATTCATGTTAAACCATATACACATACATCGAAAAGAGTCGAAACCGGTTTAAGCTCAGATTTGAGTTTAGGGTAGATGGGTTTTGGTCCAGTAATCTATCTTTACATCAGGTTTTGGTTTTGTAGCTGATCGATACAAACATCTAAATTTGGTCAAAATTTTAATTTGATTCTTCAATTGAATAATTAATTTACAAAATTAATGTGTAATTTTATAACCATAATAAATTTTCACTGCTATTTGGGAGTGTGGGGTACCTTGAAAAATAAAAGGTTATACGTAAGTCTTTTGTATTTTTTTTTTCATTTTAGTCAACCAATCATCACATTTAATCATATACAATTCCCTACAACTATTTTTATTCTTTTATTTTCTTATGAAAGTAAATACAAAATATTCGTTCATAAATTTGTGATTTAGATGGTGTAAATATAAAAAAATTAATTGTATTCTAAGGGTCCGAATGGTGACCGCGGTTTTAGTTGTGCGGGAAAAGCGGTTTTAAAATGCGGTGCGGTTCAACTGCGGTACGTGCGGTTTGCGGAACAAGTGCGGTTTGTATAAAAAAACGGTACAAAAAATAGTTGATTGGTGAAAAAATAAGCGGTGCGGATTTTGAATTATTAAAAATATATTATAAATAAATATTTATAAATTAAATTATTTCTTTAGTGTGAATAATTATATATAGAAAGAATATTTGTAAATTAAAATGTTTTTAGTGTTAATAAAACTATTGTTATTATATATATTAGTTTATATCAATTTTAAATAACTATTATAATAATTGACTAATTTTTTGAAGAAGAAAAACTGAGTAATCCCTAAATAAATATAAGTAAATATAGTTTTGAAAATATAAAATTTACTAAAAAATAATTAACATATAAGAAAATGTAAAAAAAATTGTTTTGGAAAAGAGAAAAATCATTTAAAAGTCTTATTATTGTAATTTAACAAAATGTCTTATTATTGTACTAGTAAAAAAATAAATGTAAGTGTATGAGATATTATGTTTATGTACAATTTTTCTAGTATTATTATGTACTTACGTGTATGTGATATTATACACGATAATCTTAATGTTTTTTTTAAAAAGAGTTCTGTTTATGTGATGTAAAGTTCAAAAAAAATATGTGATGTTCTTCTTTGACAAAAAAGGATATATTATGCATGAACTTATTTCATCATTATCATTACAGTGCATGACTTATTTATGCATGTATATAAGAGTTTATGTATAAGACAAATAAATAATAAAATAATAAATTAAGTAATTTACGTTTATCTAGGGCGGAATTATATTGGACCGCTAGATAATCGTTAAACACAAAAGCAAGTGCGGATTGTTAGCTACTACTTGTAACCAAAAATAACGCAAACTTTTTTTTTGACTTTTCTACAATACCGCAGATTGATACAAAAATTTGTGATTGGTGTCAAAAAGCGGTTTTCAAAATCCGCTAATGAAATACGCACTTTGCAAAATCACCATTCATTACCTAACATTCAGAACACAATCGTCACATTATGAGGTATTTTCAGAATCAAAATAAAAGATCAAATCTTCCCTGTACAAATATGTTTTTCTCCAAATTCTTATACCAACATCATTTTAATATTATGATAATTCTATATATTTATTTTATAAACATCAATTTACCCTATTGTAAAATATGCTTTTCTACAATTTTCTATACTGATGTTTTAATTTTGAAACATTTTCTTTTTTTTTGGTCGGCTGACATTTTCGTTTAAAAAACGTTTTGTCTAAACTGCCGAAAATGTTAAAATGCTTAAAAAAGCGATTAGAAAAGTATATCCTATTACAACAACATATAAATGCAAAGGCGAATCAGTATATCCTATTTATTTATGATGGAAATATGAGTCGATTTCTTCTACTTTTATCCAAAAAACCAATAAATGACATATTGTTGGCAAGGAGATCAGGTGTGTGCCTAACGCTTAGTAGTTGTTGAGTATAAAGATCATAAACTTGGGAGACAAATCAAAACAGAGGACTTGGCCATGTTTTTGGAAAAATATTTAAGTAAACACAATAGTGTTTTTATGGGTTGGATTGTGACCAATGTTTGTGGTCTTGTTTATATACAAGTTAGGCGCAAGACATGTTCTGTTTCCTTAGTTGCATCTGCCATGGACGGCCATCAACTTCAACTAGTTTGAAAGAAGATGCATTGTTATATGACTTCTGCCTCATATCACTGTAACATAAGTTGAATATTTAAAATATTTGGCTCTTGAGGATATATCGCCCAGATTGGGCCTTGGACTCCACTACAGTTGTCCCAATATTTGAGTTTTCTTGCCCCCCTTTAATATGCCCTCGATAAAGAAAAGCTATTTTATCTTTCTTTGCCAAAAGAAAAAAAAAATTTATACATGAAATATCTAGAAATGTCAAACACGTTAACTCAAATTCAAATAACCCAACCCACTACAGTTTTTTTTTTTTTTCGGGTCGGGCGGGTTGGGTTAAGCGGGCTGCGGTCTGAAATTTTATGACTCAAGCTCAATCCGCATATATTTTATGGGTTAGTGGGCTGACCCGGGGATTTCTATAAAACATGTTCTATTTCACTTATATTTTCATAAATGACTATATATATACATGTTTTATAGTTTTTTCTACATGTTTAGAACCAAAAACTGTCATAATGAGAATAATTTATTTATTTTCTAGCGGAAATGTGGTGAACCTTTTGTTACATTACTATCTTTCCAGACGAAAATGAAAGTTGAAAAATCAAGTTCAAAACAATTCTTTTGAGACTTGATTCTGAATAATATATACTTATAACTATGTACTAGGAATTATCATGTGCTATGTGTATACTGTGCATTTAAGTTTTGTTTTTAATGTTTTATTTTATTGTTCTTTCAACTAGATGCTATTTTATTTTGTAGGAAATACATTAGTGCATATAACATTAACCATGTTTGTTAATTTTGCAGTGAATTTGGTCAAACTGATACCAATTATAGTTTGTTAAGTGAAGAAATCATAATGCATTATTCCACTTTATGTTATGTTTGTTTTTAAATTATATCAATTTGATTGTTTCTAGCTTATGTAAGAACAGAATTTGATAACCAAGTTCAAAGCTTTTAACTAGTATGTCTCGGGTGAGAATCATCTGTCACAACTTCCAATATAATGAAAAATTACAAAATCACATCAAGAACTCGTCTCTTAGTCTCTATTACAAGCCAGAATGCTAAAAAGAAAGAGTCTTAGAAATCAATAAAACCATATGAAGAAATAAGCCATAACCATGACTATAAATATAAGATAAAACCTTAGATTATATTTGTAACTATTCTGAAAGTTTATCTAGAATATATATCCTAAATTAAATTAGATTTATCCTAATCTTCTTAAACAAGAGTTTATCATAAACTCATAAACCATCGCCTTTTATCTTTGGCATGAAGAAAATTCCCTTAACCCATAATTGAACTTCCATGTTAATCTTGTCCACACGAAAAATGGGCCCAATTCGAGTTTGGCTCACTCGATTTAATCCTTTTTATCATCTTAACAGATCAATGCCTCTCTTGTGATATTAGGCTTAGTCAAAAAACTTTTTTCCGGCCCAAATAGCTTCTCGGCCCACCACAGGCAGCTTCTTCCCTCACTCAGAAGATACGTCTTCCTCATTTCTTCATTTTTTTTTCCTTTCTAGAAACATATGCATGTCTCTCTCTTGACACCTATGCATGTCTCTCTCTTTCTTCATTCGGTGACGTGAATTTCCACCTTCACTGTGACCACATCTCCACCGCGCACAAGCTTCAGCTCTATCTTACGGCAAGCTATTAACTTTAGTCTTGTTTGTATCTTCTTGTCTAAAGATTTCCTTCTCACGATTTGAGTTTTAAATATTTATTTTCTTTTGAATGTCTCGTTTGTGAGTTCCACTCGCTAGCATCGGTTAAATATCTCAAAGTTTTACACCCTCTCGAATTTGAGCTCTAATAGCGCCCATTGAGCTTCCTAATTGTTTTTACATGCAAATGATTCAATTTTTAAAGAGAGTTCTTAGATCTTGTTTCCTGTTGATAAGATCTTCTTGTATGAGCTCCGCCTTACCCATCAATATCATCTTTCTTCTTAGGTTATCTGAAATTCCTTTTTAAGTTTCTTTTCTTTTCTAGTTGAAACCCATGAAACTTATACCTTGAGCTTCTTGACTTTCAGATGCAGCCTTGTGAAAAAATAATCTCGCCACTTCTCCGAATAAAAGGCTCAGCTAACATCTTAGCTTATTTAGACTTCAGCTAAAGGTATTAATCTTGCTTATTGAATTATATTTGTTAACCTGCCGTTTGCCAATCTCTCTTGAATATGTTGCTTCAGCCGTTGATGAACTGATTGTTTTGTAGCTTCATGTATTACTATTGTCTTTCTTCAAGTACTTATACTTCTATCCTTTTGGAACATGTACTTGTCACTGCTCCATGTGGAACCAAACGCCATTAATTCCCGGTCCCATCTTTGCTTACATCGAGTTAATAATGTAATATGATTTACATCTTTTATGTGTCTTTGCGAGAATATCATTGTCGATGTCAAGTTAAATGTAGCTTTAGAATATGTTGAGAAGATCGCATCAAAGTTCAAACTTCGGCCCGTGTAACGCCTTAATTAGAAAACTTACTGGATTTTTACTTTGTATCTATCTTGGATAGAACAACTTGTCATGTTGCTGTTATGTCTCGTATGACGTGGAATTTAGTGTCAACTTGTGTAGTCTTTTCGAACAGTTTTGTGAATCACAATGGATTAAATCAATATTTTTCTCGAATCATAGTTCCTCACATAAGCCATTTAGCCAAAGAGCTTCTTTAACTGATTCACCTAATGCCCTATACTCAACCTCAGTTACTGACAATGCTACAAATGATTTTAGGTTAGATATTCAGCATATTTTGTTTCCCCAAACTTTAAACACAAAATCAGTGGCTGATCTCTTCATGTGTCTACTGCATAATCAGAATCACTGAGTCCTATGATGAACTCTGAATGCTTTTTGAATGTCAACCTAGTTTTTAATGTGCCTTTTAGATACTTTAATACACATTTTATTGCTAACCAATATTCTTTCTCAGGTAACAACATGAATATGCCTTCTAGTACAAACACATATCCCAGTTCTGGTATGGAACCGACCATGGCATATATGAGGCTTCCAACAACACTTGCATAAGGTATGTTCTCCATATGATTGGTTTCTGATTCGGCTTCTGCCTTAGGATTTTAATCTTAAAATAAGATGCGGTAGGAGTAACAACCGCCTTACTTTCTATCATGCTGAATCTCTTCAAAACTTTCTCTAGATAGTTTGGTTGTGATAAAATCAAAACTCTTTCATTTATATCCTTGAGAATATCCATAACTAGAATCCTTGAAGCTTTCCTTAGATCATTCATCTCAATTTTTATGCGCAAGCTTTCCTTGATTTTTCCAACCTATGTGAGATTTCCAGAGGCAAATACATGTCATCCACTTACAAAAGTAAGTAGATAGATTTGTCTTTTCTAAGCATTCCTCTTGTGGACACATGAATCTCGATTATTTCCCCTTCATGAAACCATTGAACTTCAAATTCCATTGTCTTAGTGATTTGTTAAGCTCATATAGAGATTTTCAAAAAGAGAGATTTTGTTCTCATTTCCTTTACGAATGAAACTTTTTGGTTTTTCATTAAGATCATTTCTTCTGAATCTCTATGAATAAATGCAGTCTTTACATCAATATGTTCCAGTAAATAATCCTCATGTCACAACCCCACCAGTTACATCAATTAGTTATCGCCATCTTTTTAGCTTGTTCAGTTTATTTTCTGCATCATGAATTATGATATATATATGAGGCAATGTTTTTCTAGCATGAGAACATGATTCACTTGCAAAATTTTCCTTGGTTTTAACCGCATCTATAACTAATTAAAATATCATTCATTATCTACTAATAAAAGGGGATATTTGAGGCTCTTAAGATAGTTCACATCATCCAATACAAACTTCTGTCTTAGATTGCCACGTGTAATAAACTAACTTAAAAAACTGATAACCCATATAGACTCAGTTATATATATTATTTTGCCAATTTTATATTTAGAATATATGATGTTTCTGCTCCCACTGTAAATGATGTAAAATAGTCGTTTTCAAGATCTGTTAGACTTGGAAGTTGTGTTTTCAAAATTTATGGTTTTACTCTGTGCAAAAGAAGAAAGGCAGGCGTTTGCTATTTTTGCTTTCTAAGGATTTCTTTCCATTTGACTATTATGAGTAATCAATAACATGAGATGATGTTAAATAACTTTGAGGTTGGAATGTGTTATAAAGAGGAAATATTTGTAGGCACCATGTTTCAGGTCGTCTCAAAGGTGGATTATGCCAAATGGATAGAAAACTCATAGTGTCCATTACATGATTTTCCTAAGCAATGACAGTTCCTCTTTTCTCACTGAAATTGTCGTGGATTCATTCGATCGATCCCGCTAGATGATTTACATAACAATGTCATTTTCTAGGAAAGAAGGGTGGTTGACGCAGTTAAAAAGATGGATGGTAGACTGGTTTCAACTTAAAGAAGAAGCCATAAGAAGTTTTTGGTCTACTTTGGTTCACCACCGAATATAATCGTGTTTTAGAGGAACCAGTCGCAGACCCATCTTGATTGGACTAGTCAATATGGGTTATAACTAAAATTAAGGTATTGTGGCTTCATTATCGAATTGGTGATTTCTTCAATTGACTTTTTTTTTTAAATGATTTCTTAAAGTTTGCTGATTTGTTTCAAAATGTTAAGATTTTTTATCTTTGTTTTGTTGCATATTATGTTCGAATAATTCAATGTTTCCTTTTAATTTCGTTTTTTCTTTTGTTTTATTTGTTTTTGTTGTATCTTTAGTTAAAAAAAAATTAAAGGTTTTATCATCGATTGTGAATCTTATGAGTAGATTGTTTAATTCATTTATATGTCTTTAAAGAAACTAGTAATCTTGACCACCCCCGCGCACGCGCGGGGGCTCGTGTGTCGTAAAAATGGTATGAAATATATTTACTTTTGGTTAGCTATTGGTCGTGGTGGTTCTAGGTGTTCAAGTATTAAGGGTAGAAGTAGGTACCAAGTTAAATATTCTATGGTTGGAGGGACATCCTCGTCGAGAAAGACTCTAGAGGAAGAAACAGAGCTGAGGATATGTCTGCTTACAGGGTTTAGTTTCCATTAACACGAACTGACATTGATAGTTCAGAAAATTAAACCGAACTAAACTTTAAAATAGGAGAGCCCAATGAACCATAATTTGTTTCTTCGTTTTACTATATAGATATTACCAAAAAATGTCACTTCTAAGAGGAAAAAAACCCGATACTGAATCAGTAAGTTACGTACATATTTGAATCATTACGTTTTATATACATACTTGACTTTTTGTAACCAAAATTCTCAACTCAATCAAACTTAAACCAAACCAAGCAAAAATTGCATGATAGTGGGGTCACGTTAAGGCTGCTCCATGAATAGAAGGAGATACATCTGAAGGATGCATTTGTGACCCTGAATCTTTTCCATTGTCAAGCCAAAGGACTGAAAGAGCTGAACTGGTAGAACATGCATCAAGATTCAGTTCGACATGTTTTGACTTTATAAAAGACTCGATAACGAAGCGTTTGTTTGATTTCGAGGACGTACTTTGTTAGAGAAGCTCTGACAGTTGGCTGATTCGCCTAAGCAGTAAGAGAAGGTCTTAGATCAGGTTTCTTCTTCATGATACTTTCAAGTTGAGGCATTGGTAACTGCAGAACAATACTAAAGACTCAATTCATAATTCCTATAAATACACTTAAACTCATATTTTTCTATCACGTTTCTTGTACCTCCAATAAGACAGGGAAAGAATGTGGTTTTCTGAGATACACATTTCAAGAAGCCAGGCCACAATTTCGGTAGTCTCCATATCTGCATCCCAAAAAAATTCCATCATAAGCACATCACGCCGAAATTAATATAAAAGTTGTTCCTTGTCTTGATATTAAAATTACTCACCTGCCTACTCACCAACTTGGAAAGGATCTCCATGACAAATTCAACCTGTACAAAAAAAATCAGAAATCTCTTTATTCTGACCAAAAGAATCAGACTTTGACCTATAACTTAATCAGAATGTGTGTCCCGTGGGCTCGTCCGTCGCCGATCTAACGTAATCCAAGTGGACTCCACAACCATCGGATCCATCGCCAAACGCATCTGCAATCAGCTTCCCGTGTGCGTCCTCTCTCAAACGACCCACGAAGTCCTAGGAGTCCAGAGACTGGATTTTACAGTCGTTGCACAAAATTGTAGTGTTATAGTTTAGTTTGTGAACAAACTATTTCTTCTCGAGTCAAAATCGTTCTATGTATTATTATCCGAAGAGATTTTGTTTGCAGCTTGAGCCTCCTGGAGCTGTTCCAAGGCCTTCTCTGCTTCGTCTTTCAAGCTCTGATCTTAACACAGCGAAGAAGAGATGATCACTAACTTGTCAAGTTGAAATTTTTATCTCTTAAAGTCTAGAGCAAAGTTGATTGTCTAATACCATTGTACCTGAAGTTGTGCAGAAATGGTATCAGTTTCCTTGTGTCTTCCATCTCTTCTCTGTTCAGCAGCCCTTAATGCTGCCTGCAATAGATTTAAGTACTGCTTTTTCAATAAATTTACTGTTAAAGTACGTCAACACAAGCTCGTAGAAGGAAAAGAAAGGAACTGCATGAACAAAAGAGACAACATCCATTCAAATATGAATGCATTACTAACCTCTCTCTGACGCTGCTGCTTCTTTCCTGACGCGATGACTGTGAAAAAGACATTTTATGTGAAGGTTGCAATAAAGACAAAGAAAACCAAAGCTTGACGTCAAAATTTGCTCCTTCGCCACCTAGAGAAGCAATCTGTTGCAAATCATACCGAGCTCAAGAAGTAGCCATCAACATTGTACTGTAGTATATAAAACGTAGAAAACAATAATGAATATCATAACCACCTGTTTCTCTAGCTCTTTAGCCCTTGCTTCTGCTGCTTCGCGTCTTTCTTCAGCACGGTCGAGCTACGTATACATGTAACACAAGGCGATACACATCAAATACATCAAGGCAGCATAGACAAGCAAATGAAGTGTATATTAGAAAACAAAAACTGTATGAGTCTGCTGCTCTGCTTCGGTTTCGCTCCCTGTACCTGTAGAGATTCAAGTGCATGGTGCAGATTTTTGATATGTTCTGTTAAGGCCATTGACCCACCTAAGGATAATGGAATGTAGCTTCGCCCATGGAGCCATAGCCCGCTTCTTCGCTGACTTTGACTTCTCACCATCCGCCATTACTTCACCTAAATGCACAAACATACCAATACATTACAAATTATAACTCTTCTTTTAAGACAAAACTTGACCGGACACCAGGACAGCAAACATGGGACTGTAGGTGTCACCAAGACTTTGACTTCAGTTAGCGTTGGTTTCAGAATAGTTCTACCTCACAAGCACATCAGTGACAACAGGCTTCGCCGCTCCATTGCTTCCAGACCAGAGGATCCCAGCTCTTGCTCTCCAGATTCCGATCCAGGATCCGAACCCAGTCCATGATTAATGGTCGGAACCTCGCTCGCTGACGAAGACCCCGTCCGGTTCCGCCGCTATGGTGTCCAAAACAAAATCAGATTTAAAATTTCGGTTAAGAGAATCTAAGCAGCAATATAACAAAAAGAAACACCAAATTCAAAATCCAAGCGCTAGAAAAAAGCGGAAAAAAAAGAATCACCGATTCGGAGAGGATAAGCTACGTACAGATTCAAGAGCAAAATCGTGATCTAATGCGGCGATGTGCTCCTTGTTTTTACAATCAGAAGGTGGAAGTAGAAGCGTCGGGAATGCGAAGATTCATGGTTGCTTTACCGTGTAATATTCATTAGGTGTAAGCTCTTCCTTACTGGGTTGAATTTTCTAATGGGCCAATTTTTCTTAAGCATAATATCAGCCGTAGAATAAAACAGTAATTGAGGCCCAGCTTTTTTTCAAGGATTTGGGACAGGTGTCATAAGGATGGAGAGTTTGGTTTCCCATTATATATAAAGATTGGATAAGTCCATATTTTGCTCCCGGAACAATGGTGGAAGTGAGTAATCTTATCGATGAAAAGGAAATTGTGTGGTTCTCATTATCGATGGTAACAAAGATTAAAGAAGATAATGAGATATTTTTTTTTTCAAGGACTTTAATTAGCTAGTTAAGCTGCAATGGTGATTAGATAACACAAACCATGTTTTTTTATACCCACAGGGTTTAGCACTGCCTCTTTCCTCATTTGGAGAATATAAGGTTTTTGAATGTGTGGATGTGTTACTTGGTTCGGGATGGTGCCAAGTGTTGATGAATTCTCGCCAATAAACATTACGTGGTTAGTGTAAAAGATGGAATTGAGGAATGTGTATTAAACACTCGGAATTTCGGCCTTTGATAGTCCATGAAAGTGGGATCTAGTGTAATGAATTAAAGTTACACTAGTGGGGTGGCCTCTTCGTGATAGGAATGCTCATCTCTGTCGATGCCCAATCCATGTCAAACATGCAATGATCTTGCCGGTTGTCTTCGTAGATGGGCTCCCAAATTTGTCGGCGAAGGGTTTGAGCTGACGCTACATGCCTTTAAACCCTTTCTTCATCTCTCTATACCACTTCACCAAGTTCTCAATGATGCAATTTTGAAACTTGCACCAACGCATGATAACTTAAATGTGGGAATGAGATTCTCGAACTAGACCTCTCAGAATAGCCTCTTGATAAGGCATAAAATGGTATCTTTGACTCCCATATATGTGACCAGGAGACTCTTCCTAATCGTTACCCGCATTAGTCTCCTAATCATCCAAATTTTCCTGAGAAGGATCCACAACTTCTCTCCTCCTCTTTGAAGTGCTAATGTGTTCCATGACCTCGAGAGTGGCTGTGATGTGAAGAAATGAATCCAAAACGAAACCCAGGGGTTCTCGGTTCAGAGAGCGAGGTGATAGCGAGGTGATAGAAGGGTTTGTGAGGAAAACATCCGCCTTATCATCCAAATCGAGGTAGTTCATAGCTTTTCGGACAAGTACCTTTTGTCAAGTGAGGCAAATCTAACAACTCAAATCCGCAATTCTCAGGACCCAAATCAATCCCTTTTTTCTCAAAGTGTAGTGTTGCAAAGAACAAGAAAGCTTCTCCGAGCAAGAGAAAAAGGAAACGTCATGCTTATCCAAAGTTGTATGAGCACACATCACATGATTTAGACGAAGTTTGGGGTCCTGACACATTAACAAAGCTTAGGATTCTCGAGGATGTGCGAGATATGCTCCACAACATGGATTGCTTCACCCGGATTGCCTACCCGACCCACCAGAAAGTTGCAAGTGAATTCTGTTGGATATCCTAGGATCTAGGGTTTGATATATTGAAATTAAACCAACCTCGTTCTTACCTTGAACTGGCAGCGGAATGAAATGGTGAACGAGATCAGTGGAGCAACGCAGGTGCCTTGCCTCTACCAGATACACACGCACACAAGTTGAAAACGGGATGCTAGTGCCGGATCAATGGGAATCACCTGTTTCTGGTGTTTCTGCTTTTCTTACCAAGAAAAACTCGACGGCTGCGTTCTTAGGTCGAGATAATCATGTTTTATTCGGCCTAAAACCCACTTAACGGGCCAGACTTGATTAAGTCATATTTCGAAAAGCTTTTCCGAAAACCCGAACTGTGTCGACCGACACACAAGCTGTGTCGATCGACACAACACCATTTTGTCGATAATAATGTGTATCCAATACACATTAATATGATCATTACCATAATGATCATTCCCATGTCGTAGCTTCCAGTTTGCTTAGGTGTGTGACCATATAGGATCATATAATACTGGCAGTAAGTCTACAACTTACAGATTGCAAGAGGCTTCTAGCAAAACATTGCAACCGCCCAGTACTATACGAATGTCTGATCTCGACACACAACTATCATCAGGAGTGAGTACAAGTGTGATTTCAGGACACTATCCCAACAATCTCCCACTTGTACTGGAATCATCAATTCCTATAATCCTTTTGTCTCTATATCTCGATTTGGCATAAGGCAAGATTGGTGTCATCCTTATTAAGCCAACATCGTGTTTATCGAACTCCTGATCTCATACTGAACATTACGAACAACTGAACTACAGTTCGTTTGAGTGCGGCCACACATTTTTCTCAGTATTAAATCTTCAATAGGCCCTGAGATATTTATCTCCCGTTATTCAGGAGGGACAAATCCCATCTTGTTCTATCCCTATTTCAACGCACACTTCATGATATATTTGAACAGTGCCGTTATAGTCGCCAGTTAAGGATCGACGTTTGACAAAGTCAAAGTGTACCAATTCATATGCAAGAAAGCATGATGAACTCAGGTCTGAGGACTATACTCTATAGCCGTAATGAGAACCTCTTATGACACAGATAAAACTATCTTGTAGACTTCTCATTAGCGGGTAATGTCCGATCATATGTTTACCAACATATATCTATGTGACTGACTGCGATAATCATATCATTGGCTCCATGAAACTTAGCCAACAGTCACCTCACAATCTAGTCTCTCGCGGTTGACATTGTCCCACTTTGACAACCTCGACTAGGGACAAAACATAATTTATATCATCTATGACTTATAGGGTTTCATGATCAAGTCCTCAACTTGATGTCCTATAATATGACATAAACTTATTTTGGGACCATTATTTAGATCAGAATAAATAATGCTGAAATCAAATTTCATTAAACATATCCAAAAGAATGTTTTACAAGAGCATCTTATTATAACTAAGATAAAACTAAAACTCCCACTAGAATCAAGATTACATCTTAAGATCTCTAATGCCTACAGCAGTCGTATGAATCTCATGCTTAGGCCTTGGGAGTGACTTAGTCAGAGGATCAGCGACATTCTCGTCCGTCGGAACTCGGCTGATCTTCACATCACCTCTATTGACGATATCACGAATCAGGTGATACCTCCTCTCTACGTGTTTGGACTTCTGGTGTGACCTTGGTTCTTTCGCCTGAGCAATGGCTCCGTTATTATCACAAAACAAAGCCACTGGCTCCAAGATACTAGGAACCACACCAAGTTCAGTCATGAACTTTTTGATCCAAATAGCTTCCTTTGCCGCTTCTGAAGCAGCAACATATTCAGCTTCCGTCGTGGAATCAGCTACGGTATTCTGCTTAGAGCTCTTCCAGCTCACTGCACCGCTATTTAGACAGAAGACATATCCAGATTGTGATCGGAAATCGTCTCTGTCCGTCTGAAAACTCGCATCGGTGAATCCATTCACCACAAGTTCTTCACTTTCTCCATACACCAGGAATTTATCCTTAGTATGTCTCAAATACTTGAGAATATTCTTGACAGCTGTCCAGTGAACTTCACCTGGATCAGATTGGTATATACTCGTCATGCTTAACGCGTAAGCTACATCTGGACGAGTGCAGAGCATGACATACATAATATATCCTATTGCAGAAGCATAAGGAATCCTATTCATGCGCTCTCGCTCAGCATGTGTCACCGGACACTGCTTTTTGCTGAGACTAATGCCATGAGACATCGGTATGAAGCCCTTCTTGGAATCATGCATCATGAATCTGTGCAACACCTTATCAATATAAGTGTCCTGGCACAATCCAATCAGCCTGTTCACTCTATCTCTGTAGATTCTGATTCCAAGAATGTACGCGGCTTCTCCCATGTCTTTCATGGAAAAACAACTTCCGAGCCAAGTCTTAACTGACTGGAGCAACGGAACGTCATTACCGAGGAGGAGTATGTCATCGACATACAGTACAAGAAATGCAATTCTGCTCCCACTAGTCTTCTTGTAAACACATGGTTCCTCTTCGTTCTTGATGAAACCAAATTGTTTTACTGCTTCATCAAAACGAATATTCCAACTCCGTGATGCTTGCTTCAATCCATAGATGGATTTATGAAGCTTGCACACCTTTCCAGCGTTCTTAGGATCAACAAAACCTTCAGGCTGTGTCATATACACATCCTCTTCCAGAATATCATTCAGGAATGCGGTTTTGACATCCATTTGCCAAATCTCATAGTCATAATGAGCGGCAATCGCTAGAAGAATCCGAATGGATTTAAGCATAACGACTGGGGAATAGGTTTCATCATAGTCAATACCATGAATTTGCTTGAAACCTTTAGCCACCAACCTCGCTTTGTAAATCTGTACATTGCCATCCACGTCGATCTTCTTCTTGAAGATCCATTTACACTCAATGGCTTTTGCACCATTAGGTAAATCGACCAAGGACCATACTTGGTTTTTTGACATGGATCCCATTTCGGATTTAGAGGCTCCAAGCCATTTTTCGGAGTCCGGGCCCATCATTGCTTCCGCGAAGGTCGCTGGTTCGTCACTATCAATGATCATCAGATCATTAGAATTGGTCACGAGAAATCCATAGTATCTCTCGGGTTCGTGATGGATCCTTCCGGATCTGCGAACTTCAGGCTCCACAGGCGCCGGTTCCACAGAACTCTGTGGATCCAACTGCTGCTCTTCCTCAGCAGGTTGAGCAGTCTCCTGTGCATCTCGAATTTCTTCAAGATGTACTTTACTTCCACTGTTTTTATTAGAGAGAAACTCCCTCTCAAGAAAAGAACAGTCCCGAGCAACAAATACTTTGTTCTCAGATTGGTTGTAAAAGTAGTATGCCTTGGTTTCCCTAGGATAACCAACGAAGTAGCATTTATCTGATTTGGGCGCGAGCTTGTCAGAAATTAAACGTTTGACATAAGCCTCACATCCCCAAATCCTCAGGAAAGACAGACTAGGAATGTTCCCAGTCCACAATTCATGTGGTGTCTTTTCTACTGATTTAGATGGCACCCTATTTAGTGTAAACGCAGACGTTTCTAGAGCGTATCCCCAAAAGGATAATGGAAGATTTGAATGACTCATCATAGACCGAACCATATCCAATAAGGTTCGATTCCTTCTCTCTGACACTCCATTCCATTGGGGTGTTCCAGGAGGAGTGAGTTGTGAAATAATTCCACACTCGCTCAGATAGTCGCTGAACTCTTGACTCAAGTATTCTCCTCCGCGATCCGATCGCAGAGCTTTAATACTTTTGCCAAGTTGGTTTTGTACTTCATTCTTGAATTCCTTGAATCTATCAAAGGATTCTGACTTGTGTCTCATCAAGTAGACATAGCCATATCTACTGAAATCATCAGTAAAGGTAATGAAGTACTTGTAATTTCCTCTGGCAACAGTACTCATTGGCCCACATACATCAGTATGAACAAGGTCCAATAAATCACCGGCCCTTTCATTTGGTTTGTTGAAAGGGGCTTTAGCCATTTTGCCCATCAAACAAGATTCGCATTTCTCACATGATTCAAAATCAAATGAGCCCAGAAGCCCATTTCGATGGAGCCTTTGGATGCGTTTCTCATTGATATGGCCCAAACGACAATGCCATAAGAAAGTCGGGTTTTCGTCATTTGACTTAAACAGCTTTGTATTTATGTTAAAGTTAGGCATTTCTTGGTTTAAAACATATAACCCATTATCTAATGGGGCGCTACCATAAAACGTACCATCACGATTAAAAGAACAAACTTTATTCTTAACAGCAAAATCAAAACCTTCCAAATCCAATACGGAAACTGAAATTATGTTTCTGCTAATCGCAGGTACAAAGTATCAATTATTCAAAATTAAAACCATGCCCGACGGTAAAGACAATTCGCAGGTGCCTACGGCCAGTGCAGCAACCTTAGCTCCATTCCCGACCCATAGCTCCACTTGTCCTTTCTTCAGCGTTCTACTGTTTCTTAGTGCCTGCACATCAGTACAAATATGAGCACCGCAGCTGGTATCCAATACCCACGAAGTAGAACTAGAAGACATAACATTAAGTTCGCTAACATAAATACCTGAGTCAGACGCATCATACGTCTTCTTCAGCTTCTTGTAATCTTCCATGAAATTCTTGCAGTCTCTCTTCCAATGCCCTAACTACTTGCAGTAGTTGCACTTATCCTCAAGAGAAGGCTCGAATTTGGGCTTCGGCTTGGGCTTGTCCTGACTCTCAGTCTGGACAACTTGGGCTTTTCCCTTATCCTTCTTAGGTTTCTTAAACATTTTACCCCCTTGTACCATCAGTACACTGGGAGTTGCCTTCTTGAGATTCGGCTCTGCTGTCTTCAGCATGCCGTGCAACTCAGTCAATGTCTTAGTCATGTTTTGCATGTTGTAGTTCATGATGAACTAATCAAAACACGACGGAAAAGACTGCAGAATCATGTCAGTGGCTAGCTCCTGGCTAATGGCACAGTCCAGTTTCCCCAGGTTATCAATGTAACCCATCATTTTAAGGACATGAGGACTTACTGGACTATCCTTAGCCAGCTTGCAATCCATGAGAGATTTAACCGTCTGGTATCTCTCTGTGCGAGCTTGCTCATGAAACAAAGCTTTCAGGCTGTTAATCATCTCAATGGGTGACATCACATTCTCTTATTGCTTCTGCAGCTCAGAGTTCATAGTCACCAGCATTAGACAATTAACATCTTTGACATCAGCTGAATGCTTATCCCAAGCATTCTTTTCTGTCTGCGGGGCATTGGAACGTGGCCTCTCGGTGAGAACTCTTTCAAGGACATATTCCTTGTTCTTCTCAAGGACGGATCTTAGTGAGAAAGTGTTGATGTGATTTGAGACAGACATAGCTGTAATTAAAAGAGGTAGAGGTTTAGTTATAATGCTCAAGGAAATGAGAATTCTTATCAAATAAGAAAACTCGCATTGTATTCAAACTATGTTTCCTCAGATGAATACAATGAACCAAAATCCATACTTCACCAAAATCTGAGTGGGCAACTCGCCATCACCCAAACTTTAGTTATCTAGGTAAGCAAATCATTGCTAATTGTACCCAGTACAACTCTTGGTCGTAGATGATACAAACTATGTCTAATCTACTCTGATGTCTCCGGGCCCAGAACTTCTGACAGCCCAGTCAAGTAAAACCAATCTCTTCTGTCTTGTGATCACTGACAGTCGCACTGCAATTCTGTCAATGACCACCTGCCTTACTCATGTTGCAGTGGATATCAAGGACTCCAAGACTATCCAACAAACGACACAAGTCTTGACAGTAGACAAGATTGGGCAAGACATCAAGATCACTTGATATTTTGTTGAGGAAAAGAATTATTTTAATTTTGATGTATATCCAATATACATTCAAGGAGTTATAAATTTAATTAAAACAATCAGTTTTATTAAGTTTAGGTTCAACTAGAACTTTAAGATTAAATTTGGTCTGATATATGCAAATTTATGGTCCAACCAATAATTTTGCGAATGGTGTGTCGATCGACGCCAACCATTGGCATCGGTCGACACAACATAATTTAAACCGGTCTTCGATAACCGGTCAAACCGGATCGAATTTCATTAACCGATTCAATCTAATTGAACCGGTTCGGTTTAACGGTCCATGTCGATCGTCACACAACTCTGTGTCGATCGACATTACCAAACCAGAACCAAATTGGTTAATTAAAATTAACCGAGCGAGATAACCGATTCAATCCAATTGAACTGATCTATCTAATCGCTTTGCCTGTGTCGACTGACACACCCAGTGTATCGATCGACACAGCAGGAATACGGGTACTCGATCTCAGATCTAAACCCTAAAATTATTTGCGAGTTTTTGCTCTGTGTCGACCGACACACGCTTTGTGTCGATCGACACTCTGCGAGAAACACTAAATATTTTACGCATTATCGCGGCGTGTCGACCGACACACGCTTTGTGTCGATCGACACAGTGCGTTTTCAACAATTCATCGTTTTTCCAACAGGAACAAAATCGAGATTAACATATGAAAACACGATTTCAACAGGCAATATCCAATTCAACAACATCAAGTTTCGAATTAATTGCATCAGATTCAATATTCTAAACCCTAACATGCTCTGATACCACTGTTGGATCTCCTAGGATCTAGGGTTTGATATATTGAAATTAAACCAACCTCGTTCTTACCTTGAACTGGCAGCGGAATGAAATGGTGAACGAGATCAGTGGAGCAACGCAGGTGCCTTGCCTCTACCAGATACACACGCACACAAGCTGGAAACGGGATGCTAGTGCCGGATCAATGGGAATCACCTGTTTCTGGTGTTTCTGCTTTTCTTACCAAGAAAAACTCGACGGCTGCGTTCTTAGGTCGAGATAATCATGTTTTATTCGACCTAAAACCCACTTAACGGGCCAGACTTGATTAAGTCATATTTCGAAAAGCCTTTCCGAAAACCCGAACTGTGTCGACCGACACACAAGCTGTGTCGATCGAAACAACACCATTTTGTCGATAATAATGTGTATCCAATGCACATTAATATGATCATTACCATAATGATCATTCCCATGTCGTAGCTTCCATTTTGCTTAGGTGTGTGACCCTATAGGATCATATAATACTGGCAGTAAGTCTACAACTTACAGATTGCAAGAGACTTCTAGCAAAACATTGCAACCGCCCAGTACTATACGAATGTCTGATCTTGACACACAACTATCATCAGGAGTGAGTACAAGTGTGATTTCAGGACACTATCCCAACAAATTCTTCGCCTCTCTTGACGTTTACATATGGTATGATGAGCCTATTGCTGAATATGGAGATGGATTTCTCTCATATAAAATCTGTGGCAAAGCTTATAAGACTACATTCCAGGAGTTAATACAAATCTTTGGTTTCTTCATATGCGTATTTGTGGTTTGATCACTCCTGTTCTACTGTAGAAAGGGATTGACTTGGATCTTGAGATTTGCGGGTTTAACTTGTTAGATGTGTCTCACTTAAAAAGCCTGCTACTTATCCGGAAATCTAAGAAAGCAGATCCCCTACATATAGTACCTCGACTTGGATGATAAAACATATATTTTCCTTCCAAACCTTTCTATCAACTCGCTTTCTGAACCATGCAACCTCAATATATTTTTGGATCCACGACTTCACATCACAGTCACTCCCGAGATCATAGCACACATTAGCACTTCAAAGAGGAAGAGAGAAGTTGTGTGTCCCTCTCAAGTTGTAATACGGGTAACGATGATGAGGAGTCTCTTGTTCACATCTATAGGAGTCAGAGATACCATTTCATGTCTTACCAGGAGGCTATCATGAGAGGTCTAGTTTGAGTCTCATTCCCACATTCAAGTTCTCCTGCATTGGTGTAAGTTCCAAGATCGCATTAATGGGAAGTTGGTGAATGGGGATAGAGAGATGAAGAAAGAGTGCAATGGCATGCAACGTCAGCTCAAGCCTTTCGCCGACAAATTTGGGAGACCATATCCGAGAGACAGCCTGCAAGATCACCTCTGACACGGATGAGGCACCGATAGAGAGGAACATTATTATCGCGAAGAGGCCACCCCGTTAGTTACCTTTGATCTGTTACACTAAATCTCACTTTTCTGGACTATCAAAGGTCAAAATTATGAGTGTTTAAATACACGTTCCTTAATTCTAGCTTTTAAACTAACCAAGTAATGTTTTTTTGCATGAATTCTCGTCACCAACACTTGCACCATCCATAACCAAGCAACACATCTACACATTCAAAAGCCTCATATTCTCTAAACGAGGAAGGATGCAGTTCTAACCCGGTGAGCATAAAAAATTATGGTTTGTGTTGCCTCATCACCATTGTAGCTTAACTGTTTATTAAAGTCTTTGACAACAAATTTCTTCTCATAATCTTCTTAAATCTTTGTTACCATCAATGATGGGAACCGCACAAGTTAAATGGATCCAACTTTCTTGAATGGTATCAGAACTTGAGAATTGTTCTCAAACAGGAGAAAAATGACTATGTCCTTGAGAAAGGTCTCCCCAAGAAGTACCGAGTAAATGCCTGGCAGTCAGATAAGGATGCTTGGGACAAGCATTCTAATGATGTAGTCGATGTGTGTTGTCTCATGTTGGATACCATGAACTCGGACTTGCAGAAGTAATATGAGTACGTGGAGTCGCCAATAGAGATGATCAATGGCCTGAAAAGTATGTTTCAGGAGCATGCACGAACTCAGAGATACCAGACGGTTAAGTCTCTAATTGAGTGCAAGCTACCAAAGGACGAACCAGTTAGTCCTCATGTCATTAAGATGATGGGTTATATTGATAACCTGGGGAAACTGGATTGTCCCATTAGCCAAGAGTTGGCTACTGACATCATTTTGCAGTCACTGCCGTCAAGCTATGATCAGTTTGTTATGAACTATAACATGAACAACTTGACGAAGACGTTGACTGAATTGCATGGGATGCTTAAGACTGATGAACCTAACATCAAGAAGGACACCCCAAATGTCTTTATGGTACAAAAAGGTAATAAGTTTAAGAAACTTGGTAAGATCAAAGGTGATGGCAAGACGAGCTCGATTATGAATCCAAGCGAGTCTAATCATGCTCCTAAGGTTAAGCATGGTCCTTCTAAAGATGATAAGTGCCATTATTGTAATGGTCATGGGCATTTGAAAAGAAATTGCAAGAAATTCCTGGAAGATTATGAGAAGATGAAGAAGACGTATGAGACTTCTTCTTCAGGTATTTATGTTATAGAAGTAAATGTTACTTCTTATGGTTCTACTTATGAGGTATTGGATACCGGTTGTGGTGCTCATATTTTGTGAAAATATGCAGGGCCTGAGCAACAGTAGGACTATGGAGAATGGACAAGTGGACCTGCGCGTGTAAATGGAGAAAGAGTTGCTGTATTGGCCGTAGGAACATTTATTTGTCTTTATCTTCTGGCATGGTTTTAGAAATCAATAATTGCTACTATGTACCTGCTATGAGCAGAAATATTATTTCTATTCTTTGTTTTGGATATGGAAGGATATCAGTTTTCAAATTAAGAATAAGTGTTATTCATTTGATTACGATGATATGATTTATAGTGGCAGTCCATTAGAGAATGGATCTTATGTTCTAAACCAAAACGTGCCTAACTATAACATTAGTACCAAGAGATTCAAATCAAATGATACGAATCAAGCTTTTCTGGCATTGTCGTCTGGGCCACATAAATGAGAACGAATTCAGAAACTCCATAGTGATGGACTTTTGGGCTCATTTGATTATGAATCATGTGAGAAATGCAAACCTTGTTTATTGGGAAAAACGACAAAGGCCCCATTTCAACAAAGGTAGTGTCGATCGACACAAGGTGTGTATCGATCGACACAGGTTGCGAATGAACAAAATGAAAGGGCCAGACGCTTATTGGGCTTTATACATGCGGATGTATATGGCCCGAGGAGCACTAGTGCTAGAGGAAATTTTCAGTATTTCATTACCTTTACTGATGTTTTCAATAGGTACGGTTATGTCTAATTAATGAGATATAAGTCGGAATCTTTTGAAAAGTTCAAAGAGTTCCGGAATGAAGTACAGAATCAACTTGGCAAAAGTATTAAAGCTTTACGATGAGATCGTGGAGGTGGACACTTAAGCTAAGAATTCAGTGATCATCCGAGAAATTGTGAAATTGTTTCACAACTCACTCCTCCTGAATCGGACTTTATTAGATATGGTTCGATCAATGATGAGTCACTCATATCTTCCAATATCCTTCTAGGAATACACTCTAGAAACATCTGAGTTTACACAAAATGGTTTCCATCAAAATCAGTTACAAAAACACCACATGGGATGTGGACTGTAAATGTTCCTTATTTGTCTTTCATGAAGATTTGGGGGTTGTGAGGCTTATATAAAACGTTTAATCTTTGACAAGCTCACACCCAAATCTGATAAGTGCTACTTCATTGGTTGTCCTAACGAAACCAAGGCAAGTTACTTTTACAACCGGTCCGAGAACAAATTGTTTGTTGCTCGGAACTATGTTTTCTTGAGAAGGATTTTCTTTCCAAGAAGAACAGTGGGAGTAAAAGTACAACTCAAAGAAATTCAAAAATCACAGGAGACTGCTCGACCTGATGAGGAAGAGCAGCAGTTGGATCTACAAAGAGTTGAAGAACCTGCACCTGTGGTGCCTAAAGTTTGCAAAAGGATCTGGTGAATGTATATTCAATATACATTCGAATGGCGAGTTTCTGAGGAAGTATCGATCGACACAAAGGTGTATCGATCGACACAGATCGCGGACTAAAATAGCGATTTTGGTTCATGGCTTAATTAACTACGGTTTAAACCTTGGTTAATTAGGTTGTGATAAAATTCTATATATATGAGATATGTGCATGACTTTTACACAAACCTGAAGCTCGCAGACCTGAAAGGATCCGTCACAAACCCGAGAAATGTGGATTTCTCGTAACCAATTGCCTTGATCTGTTGATCATTGAAAGTGACGGGCCTGCGAATTTTGAAGAAGCAATAATGGGCCCTGACTCCGAAAATGGCTGAAAGCCACTGAATCCGAAATGGGATCCATGTCACAGAACCAAGTATGACTTGGGTTGATTTACCCGATGGCGTAGAAGCCATTGTGAGTAAATGGATTTTCAAGAAGAAAAGTTGACATGGATGGTTATATTCAGATATACAAAGCTAGGTTGGAGGCAAAAGGTTTCAAGTAAATTCATGGTATTGACTATGAAGAAACCTATTCCCAGACACCATGCTTATGTCCATTCGGATTCTCCTAGCAACCGCCGCTCATTATGATGACGGGCAGATGGATGTGAAAACAGTTTTCTTAATAGAATTCTGGAAAGGGATGTGTATGTGACACAACCTGAATGTTTTCATTGATCCTAATACTGCTGGGAAGATATGCAAGCTTCATCGATCCATTTATGGATTGAAGCAAGCATCCCGGAGTTGGAATTTTCGTTTTGATGAAGCGGTCAAAAAGGTTTGATTTCGTCGGGAACAAAGAGGAACCGTGTGTTTACAAGAGGACTGGTGGGAGCGCATTTGCATTTCTAGCATTGTATGTTGATAACATACTGCTTCTCGGAAATGAAGTTCTATTGTTTGAATCTGTTAAGACTTGATTCGAAAGTTGTTTTTCGATGAAAATATGGGAAAAGCCGTATACATTTTGGAATAAGAATCTATAGAGATAGATTGGATAAGCTAATTGGATTGTGTCAAGATACTTATGGTGATAAGGTCTTGCACAGGTCCAGTATGCATGTTTCCAAGAACGGCTTCATGTCAATGACACTTGGCATTATTCTTAGCAAGACGCGGTGTTTTTCGACACACGCTGAGCGAGAGAAAAATAAAGGGTCAGACTACTGCTAGAGGCATTAGATGTCTTAAGATGTGATCTTAATTTGAATGGGAGTCATTGTAGTTGATTTTAGTTATGATATGATGTTCATATAAACATAATTTGACTGTGTTAATGAAATCTAATCCCGGTATTATTTAATTATGGTTATTAAATAATACTCGCATAGTAATTTATGACATTTTATAGGTCATCAAGTATGTGACTTGATCATGAAACCCTATAAATGATAAATGACATAAATTATATTAGTCCCTGGTCAAGGTTGTCAAAGTAGGACACTGACAACCGCGCAAGACTAGTATGTGAGATGATTGATGACTAAGTTTCATGAAGTCATTAATAAGAGTATTAAAGTCAATCACATAGATATGTGTTAAAGAACACATAATCGGACATGACCCACAAATGAGAACTCTGCAGGATAGTTTAAGAGAGTGTCATGAGAGTTTTCATTACGACTATAGAGTATAGTACTTGGACCTAAGTTCATCATGATTTCTTACATATGAATTGGTCCGCTTTAACCTTGTCAAACGTCAGCCGTAACTGGTGACTATAAAGGCATTGATTGGGCGTATCATGAAGTGTGTGAAGGAACAGGGATGGAACAAGATGGGATTTGTCCCTCCTATAACAGGAGATAAATATCTCAGGGCCCATCGAAGATTTGATACTGAGAAATGTGTGGCCACACTCAAACGAGGTGATTGTCAGTCGTTTGTCTTGTCAGTACAAATCGGAGTTCGATGAACATGATCTTGGCTTAATAAGGATGACACGGATCTTGCCTTATGCCAAATCGATATATAGTGACGAAGGGATTATGGGAATAGATGATTCCAGTACAAGTGGGAGATTGTTGGGAATGTCCTGAAATCTATTGTACTTACTCTAAGTGAGAGTTGTATTGTCGAGATGAGACAGTCATATAATACTAGGTAATCATAATGCTTTGCTAGAAGCCACTTATGATTGATGAGTTTAGAACCCATTGCTAGTGTTATATGATCCTACAGGGTCACACACCTAAGCAAACTGAACATAGAATGTGAGGTTGATCATTAATGTAATGATCTGATAAATGCATATTTGATATGCATTCAATATCGAGTTTCTGAGGCAGTGTCGATCGACACAGTATGTGCATCGATCGACACAGATCGCAAATGGCCAGATTAACTTCGGTTTAATCGTGGGTTGTTCGGGTCATGGTTTAAGTCAACATATATAAGATATATGGTCGATTTTCACCACAAAAAATAGACCTAATTCACAGCCACCAAAAGAAACCAGAAACCTCTCGAGATATCTGATCTCTGAAGGCACTAGCATCCCTGCTGTTTAGTTCGTGTGCGTGTAGATACAAGTAGATGCGCAGCAATTGAGGCGCTGAGAATCTCGAGTACTTGCAAAACCCTTCCGCTGCTAATCACCAGGTAACTTCGAGATCTGTAGATTCAATATAACATGAACCCTAGATCCTAGGCTTCAGAGTTCAGACTAGGGTTGCTAATCTGATTAGAACTGCTAGAAATTCCTATATGAACAGCAACACTCTGCTAACTTGACCACGAC